>KZ069079.1:22826-60809 GCA_002091845.1 Anopheles cracens
TAAATAGCTTTTGTGCGAACGATAGAAACAAGAATGTTGAATATCACGAATATTAAGAGTGTACCTGGAAGGCTTTTTTGACATTTGGCTTCGATCGATTGGGTTGAAATTTTCACCAATTGTACGCTAACGATTCTAATGTTGAGTTTCGTTGAGTTCTAATGTTGAGATCCGTTGAGTTTGTGATCCTATCTCTTCCCGTTCCCTCTCCCGGTTACCTCAAGCAAAACTTGGCCTTTGTCAAAATTTGGAAAACCTTTATAACTATACGTAAAAATTGCCGGAACCCAAAATCCATGGTCCAGGACCAACGAAACAAAAAAAAATCTAATCAAAATTGTGGAAATGGCATCAGACTGTCACGATGTACAGTCGTGTTCTACATTAAAAAATCTGAAGTCAAAAAAGTATAAACCCCAAAGGTAGATTGATACTATGTAGAATATTTCCATTTTGAGGAGTTTAAAGAACTGGTCACTAATTACCATTAATTGTGCAGTCCTTGTTTTGTGTGGCTTGACTGTTTCTCGGATTTAAGTTTTGTGAACTTTTTTTAAATAACCACGCAGGAATTTACCAAACTGGATCAATTAACGCACAATTGAACCATGGTATCAATGTGGAATATTGCTTTATTTCATTGTAGTTATTTATACATTTATAAATTGTTAATCCTGGAAAATTCAATATTATCTGGATGAAAACTGTTCCAATGCAAACCGTAAATCAACCAATGCAATCTGAATATACCGTTCAGCATATTAAGCCTCCTTCATTATGCTCCATTCCATTATCGTTAGAAAGGAACTTACGTTACGAACCCAATTAGTTAAGCACTCATACTTCCTGGCAGCGCCGTTGCCAGGAACTTCCGTTTAGAAAGGTTAGTCTAATCGCGCACAGCCACTCTGGCCCTGCTAATGAACGTGAGCGAGGGAAAAGTGCGGTTTCAGTTTCATTCGGAACTGTCAGTTTGGATACCGACAAAAACACGATAAAAATTTTGTTTCTTCGAGTGTGAGCGATGTCGGTTTGGAAATGCCTCAAGAAAGACAGGGTGATGGTGAAAATAAAAAAAAATATCTCAATTATGCCCATTAAGCTGTCATAAGCGATTTGTCACTCTCACTTTCAGGTGCTTGTTGTTGGGTTGTTTCACCTTTTACCCGTTATATAAATTTAATCTTTAATCAGTTCAATTATTCGCGCTTTTAGGTTGATTGTTTTGATCTAGGTTGATTGTTGAAATGATTGACTTCGATGTCTTGGTTCATTATTGTATGAGTATATCGGGTTATCTACTTAGTAGTACCTGAAATGAAGGATTGTTGACTTAGGTCATAGGTCGGTAAACTCACAATATCAGGCAATTTTGATGTCGAATATCGTGTCATTTGCGAAACGAGACTAGTATGGAGACTGAAAGAATACTGTTTAAACAAACTCTTTTTTAATAACACCGGACCGAATACTCCTCGCAAATCAAGGAGTTAATTGACACCTGGAAGGCTTTTTTGACATTTGGCTTCGATCGATTGGGTTGAAATTTTCACCAATTGTACGCTAACGATTCTAATGTTATAATCCGTTGAGCTACCCTATCTCTTCCCGTTCCCTCTCCCGGTTACTTCAAGCAAAACTTGGCCTTTGTCAAAATTTGGAAAACTTTTATAACTATACGTAAAAATTGCCGGAACCCAAAATCCATGGTCCAGGACCAACGAAACAAAAAAAAACTAATCAAAATTGTGGAAATGGCATCAGACTGTCACGATGTACAGTCGTGTTCTACATTAAAAAATTTGAAGTCAAAAAATATAAACCCCAAAGGTGGATTGATACTGTGTAGAATATTTCCATTTTGAGGAGTTTAAAGAACTGGTCACCAATCACCATTAATTGTGCAGTCCTTGTTTTGTGTGGCTTGACTGTTTCTCAGATTTAAGTTTTGAGAACTTTTTTTAAATAACCACGCAGTAATTCACCAAACTGGATCGATTAACGCACAATTGAACCATGGTATCAATGTGGAATATTGCTTTATTTCATTGTAGTTATTTATACATTTAGAAATTGTTAATCCTGGAAAATTCAATATTATCTGGATGAAAACTGTTTCAATGCAAACCGTAAATCAACGAATGCAATCTGAATATACCGTTCAGCATATTAAGCCTCCTTCATTATGCTCCATTCCATTATCGTTAGAAAGGAACTTTCGTTACGAACCCAATTAGTTAAGCACTCATACTTCCTGGCAGCGCCTTTGCCAGGAACTTCCGTTTAGAAAGGTTAGTCTAATCGCGCACACCCACTCTGGCCCAGCTAATGAACGTGAGCGAGGGAAAAGTGCGGTTTCAGTTTCATTCGGAACTGTCAGTTTGGATACCGACAAAAACACGATAAGCTAATGAACGTGAGCGAGGGAAAAGTGCGGTTTCAGTTTCATTCGGAACTGTCAGTTTGGATACCGACAAAAACACGATACCAGAAACGCCACCGTCGGCGGAAGCGATGGCGCGAGCATTTGTGCTTGGCCGGGTATGCAAAACATGCCTGGACGTACACATGTTAGCACCGATTCCGTGTTCGCACTGGCGTAAATCAAGCCGACTGGCACGATTAGCCTTTCGCTCACTTAATTATGGCACAGCTACGGTCTGCGTAGGAACTTTACCGGCACGCGGCGAGAAAACTGGCCAGCCGTAACACAATGAAAGCACGAACGCATTGCTACCGGTCTGGGGTTTGGTTTGGCCAATTAAAGTACATATTATAAAGCATGCTCGTTTGATGTGACACGTGGTTTGTTATTGTTGTATATAATGTTATAAAGCAGTCAGAATTGGAGCTGGAGCTGGAGCTTTAAGTTTAAAAGGGTTTGATCACACTCAACTGATAGCATTAGGCATATCGCTTTTCGATTATATTTTCTTTCTTATTTTTTTTAGTATTTTAGGTTTCGAATTATGATAAAGCAAAGGGACAGCAGCTACCTAATTCCATTTAGTAAAATTTTAAATAGGGCTTTTTGATTTGATTGTTTATTTTTCTTTTGCCATAAGGAGCTTCCTATGTATGCATCTAAGTAAAACATTTAAAACTAGCAAATTTTAATGGAAACTATTTCATCCTACTCCTTGTTTTTTTCTTTCGTATCAATTATTTACATCATTGTCATTATTTAAAAAAATAAAACAAAAAAAGAACAACTGAATAATCATTAACTGAATGGTTCGATTGTTCGATGACAATGAATGGTTCGATAAGTATTGATAAACGATAGATATAGAGTTTAAATTTATTGAATATACGCATTTAATGTTATTGATTTTTTTATTTATTGATATGACGGCCTTTGTGGCCGTGTTGATGCTATTGGTTTTGATTGAAATAATTTGAATCAAATCATATGATAACATGATTGAAAGGTGTTCATTAAGCGAACAAATCAAAACATTGAGTATCTACAAAATCCATTCTAGTAAACAAACAAGATTCAAGAATAAACTTCACAACCGGTACGCTCCACACGTTCCATTTCGTTTACGATTCTGGTCAGCACGGTTTCGAAGAATCATTTTCGTTTGCTGCACGAGCAAACCGAACTGAAACCCCATCGTCGCGTAATCCGATCGTCCACACATTTGCGCTGCAGGAACCACGGACGGACGGACTTTCCACCGTTTCCAGAATTCTTATTGGTTCATTAGACTATTCAAGACACCGGACCATCGCGGATGTGGCCAAACGTAGCCTGCAGTGCACGTTCTAGCGCGATCCCTGCCACGCATCGGCCTCCCCCGCGCGGTACGTCCAGCAGTGAGCGTAGCTTTCCCCATTCCGATACAGAACGCTCGGGCTCCAGAAAGGTTCAAGAATTCCCCCGCCCAGAAATGGCCATTCTGAAGGCGATCGTTAGCGGTTTCCTCTGTCCGAAGTGGCTGTCTTCCCATCATCTGGCCCGGCGGCCTGCCTTAGCATTCTCCCGGTAATGTTCACAACATGTCGCGCATTTGTAAACCCGCGTCGAGTGACGCGTGACAAGCGTTACATTCTGGCTGGTTTGCCGGTTTGCCGGACCGGTTGCTCGACCCCCAGGCCCGGGCGTTAGGGAGAGATGTCGATGGCTTGTGGGACTCGATAATGTATAATTTAAATTGTTAATTGAATTCAGCCTGACGGCCGCGAAGTGTTGTGAGCGCGAGATTTGAGAAGGGACGCGCGAGATCGGCAGCTCCTAAGCGGCCAAGGCGGTGCTAAAACTGATATTCCTTGCGAATGGGGCAGTGGGCAAGGGTTGCGCTCGGGATTGGACGTAAAGCAGGATGCGCTGTTATGACGTGTCCGGTTTATTTATTTACCATTAGCGTGCGCTTTGGCTGGCTGGGAGCGGTCGGCACACAGCTGACCTGCGGGCTCTAGCACGGGTTTGCTTCTTCCTCGTGATCTGTTCATGTAGGAACGCTCTTGTGGTCCAAGTGTTCAAGCAATCAAGCCGCAGTTAAACAGCGGCAACAAACACCGCATTTTATTGGGACCATTACATTTGGAGATTTGTTTTTCGCGTGCGACCTTTTATCTTGTGTTGTTGTGTTGCATGTGTTTAGATGGAAAACATAAGCTTACTTCCAAATTTTACTGACTTCATTTGAACCGATTTTGTAGATAAATACAATTTTATCACAGGAATCAACAATAAGCAAGATAACACTATGTCGTTCGACATAAATGAGTATAGATTTCACAGATGCAAATTTGAGAACAATTTTCTGCAACGATTACTAACATTGAACAGAAGATCTAAAATTAGATCTTCTTTTGATCTATGTGTTCTTTGGCACAAACTGTTTCTCTCAAAAGTCAGGACGCAATAGAACATTCCCGCATTTGATAGCGAATATTTTGCTTAGTTCCTATAGTAGCAACAAAATTCAAACGAGTGGTTCTGAAAAGAGTCAAATTATATTGGCTAAACCGAAAAAAATATATAAAAAAACTGACTGTTTTCTTAAACATGGAGTTAAATTTTGGTGTAGAGTCAAGACAATTACAAGACAACGAACTTACATTTAGAAATTAGTCGTCTGTGCTCGAGAGTTTGTGTTCTTGAAGAAATTTCACTGGATGTCTTCAAATTTGTAGTATGTTGAAGTGAACTTGATTCTTTGACTTCCTATGAACTTGATTCCAATTCTTGATTCTTTGGATTCGTTTTTAGCTCTATTGTACTGTCTTTTTTGGCCACAAGTTCATGAGTTCAATCTAAATCTATTCTCCCCCAGCGTCTACGTTTAATATTGCCTTTACTGGTACTGCTACTTTTTTGAGAATTACTTATTCTTAAACTATTCTTACATATACTAGTGACATAAGTACTCCTACTTCTATACAACAGATGCAACAACTACTACTACTAGCACCTGCCTTCAACTTCGACTAGTATTAGTACATACAAAGTATCCGCTTATTTAGTCACTAGATACTTTTTAAGCTGATATCTCGAGCCGATGTAAAATTACTTAAGCATTACGATCATCGATTCAATAAACCATAGACATTTTGGGCAAATTGGGTAATGAAGCTACCCAAAAACAAAAACTGAAGGTCAATCAATTGAAAATTTGCCAATGACCAAATGAATGAAAATCTAAATCTTAACTTCAAGAATACTTGATATAATAATAATTTTTATTGCTTACTTGTTAAACTTATGATACTACTGGAAAAAATCTACTGGTATTTTATGCTTTATTCAGCATGTTCTTTGAAAGTTCGGCTTATTCTGAAGCTGAAAATATTCTTCCAAAGTGCTGTAATCAGTGGCTACTCTTTTGACTAACCGTTCAAAAATAAATACACGTTATTCAGCATGTAGCAACGAAATTAAAATTTCCTTTTTTACAAAAGCTTATATTCTCAAAAACTTAGCTTCCTCAAAGCAAAAAAAAGTAATTCCTGGGATATGTGATACAAACCAGCAATACAGTTTGTTGCTGACACTGCATTCAGACAAGGTTTCCAATGTCCCTAGTCCAATGACTTGCCCGCAAAACCTCATGCATGGCCAACCCTGGGAGCGACGAAAAGGTGGAAAATATAGCGAAATCCTCGATGCAACGCAGTTGGCATTATCTTCAGTTCCTGGGTCGCCATTTTCATCAATTCATCCCCGGTTTTGGCCACGAAATTATTTGAATATATTTTCCTCGTCAAATGTGTCCAAAAATTCTCGATCGGACAGAGCTGTTGCACGTTAGGAGGGTTAGCATGGTTGAGCGCCACGGGAATGCCCAACTGCTCCATTTCTTCCAGCGTTCGCTTCGAGGAGTGGGCCAAGCTAGACGTGGCCAATACACCAATCGAGATTTTTTAAATGAAGTAATGAACTTCTGGGAGACACTCCGTACTATAGATCTCTCCGGTCAATGCCAGCCACGATGAAAAGAAGACGGGACGTGGCATCTACTTTTCGCTGATTTTGAGTCGCAGAAACACCTTCCACGGGAACTTATTATGGCCAGAATCAGGTTTCCTTTCGATAGGTTTTCCCTCCTCCAGAAGTGCCTGAATCTTATAAAAAATACAGACGAAGCGTAAAGGATACGCACAAAGCAAAACAATCAAACAGAAAAATCAAATCCCTCGCTGCTGCTTTGTATTGTCATTTTGGAAACGGGAAAGTTGAAATCAACTGTGAAGAAATATGTTATTTTTCGTATCCTGGGGCATAGTTGCGCTGCAAAGATGAAAAGGATGAATACAGTGTCATTCGGGAGCAATTATTTTTTTTCGGTGTCAATGTCACCTTACCGATTCCAGCAGTGTGATATTTTTTTTAAATAAAAATATCACGTTAGCAGACAGGTACGTACAATTGAATGCCTTTATTAATATTGTGATGTTTAAAAACTATTTTTCACGATTTACATCTAAATTTGATATGCTAGTATGAGCTTTACAAGGTAAAGCTAGCTTCTAGATATATTTTGGCTAGAAAGTGCAATGTGCACTTGTAGATGTTATCAAAATCATTGTCGACAAATGGAATAACGTAATTCAATTTCCAAGCCACAACATAATTTAGAAATGTCTACAATAATGGAAGGTTATTATTACACCATCTACTTTCCAAGGCATATGGCGTAACGGACCAGTACTAACGAAAGAAAAAATATAGGAAAATTGATATATACCGTGCCACTTGACACAGTTTTCCGATTCTTGATCTACAACATTAACTTTAAAAGATTTAACCGAATATATTAGTTAGACAGGATTTGCCACAGATGAAAATGTATAGTATAAAATGTTTGAAAGCTAACAACCAGGTAGCCACGACCTCATATGAGAAATGAAAAACTAATTTTATAATTACTTCACTTACGAATAACGTATGCATTAAAAAAGCGGCTTTTTTCTAACGGACAGTAAAAATAAACGGTTAAAGATACTTTATCAAATCAAATTACATTTGTTTCTATATTATGTTTATTATTGTACAAAAATATGTCTACTCCATTCCGGGCCACCTGGCGGCACTTGGCCGGGACTTTGGCTATAGGTGTCGAAAAAAAAATGTTGGCATTATCTTCAGTTCCTAGGTCGCCATTTTCTTCAATTCATCCCCGGTTTTGGCCACGGAATTATTTGAATATACTCTTCTCGTCAGATGTGTCCAAAAGATCTCGATCGGACAGAGTTGGGGCACGTTAGGAGGGTTAGCATGGTTGAGCGCCACCGGAATGTCCAACTGCTCCATTTCTTCCAGCGCTCGCTTCGAGGCAGACGAAGCGTAAAGGATACGCACAAAGCAAAACAATCAAACAGAAAAATCAAATCCCTCGCTGCTGCTTTGTATTGTCAATTTAGAAACGGGAAAGTTGAATTCAACTGTGAAGAAATATGTTATTTTTGTATCCTGGGGCATAATTGCGCTGCAAAGATGAAAAGGATGAATACAGTGTCATTCGGGAGCAATTATTTTTTTTCGGTGTCAATGTCACCTTACCGATTTTTTTCGTCAATTTTAAATCGTTACGGATAAAAGAAAAGCAGCATCCCGGTATCAAGAGCATGTGCTTTTTTTAGTTCCAAATCGGGCGATTTCCAAGTTTTTTTTTAGAATCGGGCAGTAAGATGACCGGTTTGGATTGACCCTATTCCTGAGCTAACTGCCATATCAACCACTCAACTGTTCCCTCACCCATGAGAAGCTTCAACTGAAAGCTACAAGGAAACAACGCTAAAGTTACATACATTGTGAGGACATTGGTATTAGTGATCATCGATTTATGGCTGAAGGCTAATGCTGCAAGCGGGAAGCCGAAATGGAGGATACGAAACAGGAACGACCAAACCAGGAAAATGGGAGGATAATAGTGTTCCCTTTTTTACCAGTCTCTTTTCAATTGTTTTCCTTTCCTTTTAGATCGTCTGCGTGTGATGTTTGTCCTCGTTGGTCCGTTGGTTTTGGTGTTGAATATAAATCAGTCTATCCTTCGTTCTCCTTCGTCCGACACATTTTCCTGTTTGCTATACTGTTTCATTCGCTAGCAATATCTAATTTTCTGTGATTTTTCCTCATCCTCGAGCCTTACACTGTGTCCTATTTCTTTACCTTCCTTATTTCACATGTCGATAACAGCGTTTGTACACCTGCAAACCATCAAACGCAAGGAGGGAGAAAACGTGGTAGAGGAACCTGCAACAGCGAACCCTGAAATGATTTTTGTTTTCTGTACAAAGAACTAACTGATCGCCCTTCCAGACGAAGCGTAAAGGATACGCACAAAGCAAAACAATCAAACAGAAAAATCAAATCCCTCGCTGCTGCTTTGTATTGTCAATGGCCCTGTAATTATATCTTGTGGCCTTTTAATTCCCGAGGTCATAGCGCGCACGGTACGCATGCCAAAGGATTCCCCTGAAGCTGAAGAACCCAATTTAATGTCCTATACCAGTGCCTTTTCTTACCTTGACCTGCAACGAAACCAGTTGGCGATGGTTGGAAGGGTCGCTCGATTAGTTTTGTGCCTTTTCGTTTTATCGATTTATTAACGATGATTTCGTTGGATTTCGTTTTAATTTTTTTCGTCAATTTTAAATCGTTACGGATAAAAGAAAAGCAGCATCCCGGTATCAAGAGCATGTGCTTTTTTTAGTTCCACATTTATACCACAGTTAGCAGAATAAAAGCTTCAAACCTTGTTTAGTATATCTTATATTCTTTTACTTTATGTATAATATAATTTATAGGTGTAATATATTACCATAATTTTTTATATCCATAACTTCCAATGCAGATTATGTCAAATCTATATCTACAGATATTGGCAATAAAAAATGAGCTGTATTTATCTGTATTTTCGTAGTTTGTGAAATCGATTTTATGCTTGTGGACAATAATTGATGCATGGCTAAAGCTCCGTTTTTATTGCGTGCCAATAAGTTTCAAATGCGTTTTTGTCCAATATTGACCTCGTTTCAAAACTCGTTTTAGATTTGTAAGTTTAACTGTTTTGCTATCTATGTTCATGGTACTGGTTAGTGAAACGTGAACTAAATCGTTTTCATGCACTACTTATATTATCCTCATAAGCTTTACTTGCCTGAAACCCACTTGCTAGAGACGGCACATTAATCTTCATCAATCTCGACTGCGTTGACACAACCACAGGACACGTGTGGAAAGAGCAGAAAGACAAAAACAGGACGGCATTCGGCGGCAGGTCACCTCGAACCGTCCTTTCCGACCTTCCCGTGGCCCGTCGAATGACCCAACGGATCCTTTTTTCCTTGGGCTTCCGTTACGCTACGTGGAAAGCCTACGATTATGTTTCGTCGCCCGTGTTTTCGAGGGTTTTCAATTCCATGCTATCCCTCCTTTCGTGGCCCTGTAATTATATCTTGTGGCCTTTTAATTCCCGAGGTCATAGCGCGCACGGTACGCATGCCAAAGGATTCCCCTGAGGCTGAAGATCCCAATTTAATTTCCTATACCAGTGCCTTTTCTTACCTTGACCTGCAACGAAACCAGTTGGCGATGGTTGGAAGGGTCGCTCGATTAGTTTTGTCATTTATACCACAGTTAGCAGAATAAAAGCTTCAAACCTTGTTTAGTATATCTTATATTCTTTTACTTTATGTATAATATATTTTATAGGTGTAATATATTACCATACTTTTTTATATCCATAACTTCCAATGCAGATTATGTCAAATCTATATCTACAGATATTGGCAATAAAAATGAGCTGTATTTATCTGTATTTTCGTAGTTTGTGAAATCGATTTTATGCTTGTGGACAATAATTGATGCATGGCTAAGCCTCGAACACAATAGCAAACAAGACAACAAACGGTGACAACGGCGTCCTTTGGCTGATGGCGTACGCTGGCCGTGCAATGCACCGCACCGTTTGCACAGCGAAGTGCACACATATTGCACACCGGTTGATTGTGATATTTATCCAACCTGGAACCGCCTACGCTCGCGGCCACCGCGGCCACATTGGCTGCCATTCACTGTCAACCGTGTGGCTCGGCGGAACCCGCGTTCGGCCATTGCTCGCCGTGCCGGGAGAAGCCAACCAAAGCAGCAAATAAATAAGAGGAATGAAAAAAAAAACGACGTGACTTGCCCCCACACCGTTCGGAGCGCGGGTCTGGTCGGTCGGGTTGGGTGCGTGTGTGTGTGTGTGTGTGTGTGTGTGTGTGTGATGTAACAGAAGTGATAAGTGGATCAAATACGCCGAGCGGTTTTGTAATTGAGCCACTGTTTCGGTTGTTTATCCGCCCATTGCGCCGCTGTCCGTAGTGTGTTTGTGTGCACGAACGGCGTGTCAAAGCTCGGCGTTAAAACCCGTGCGCACACCAGCCACATGCACTTTCTACGTGCAGCTGTCGAGCAAAGCTCCTTGTCCGCAACATCAACGCCTGCGGCCGCATCGACTAGCTTTCAATCGCTAATCGACCTAAGCCGTACCCATTCGCGCGTTCGGCCCGCTGAAGATTGCGCAAAACGCCAGTTGTGTCACGTTACGCGTGTGACGATCGGGCGAAAATGTGGTGCAGATTTCCGCATTTGGGCAGCTGGGGCAGTTCCGCGGGTGGGCCCGAGGAAATCGGTCTAAAGGGGGCGTCTCACAAGGGTATAAACAACCGCACCGACCGCTCTGACGACAGCCGGAGCCGTGAAAGTAGTGTGCGGGCTCTTTTTTTTGCTGCAAACTGCACGCTACAGGCCAGCGGTAATGCTGTTTCGCTTCGAGTTGTTCGATCCACGCTCTGTGGCGACTGTGGCTTTTCCTGCGTTTGTGCCGGCTGTTTGTTATTATTTTCATATCATTTCACTTTCAACCGCTCGCGGCCGGCGCGTCCAGTGGCTGGCAATTAAACAAACGATTTTTTATGCGTCTGTCGCCGCTGCCTGTCGCAGCAGTGGCTGGCCGCTTTGTCGCGGTCGCTGATCGCGCGCTGCCCGAGGAAATGTCAATTAAACGCTTCGTTCAAGTGTCGTTCGAGTGACAAACGGACGGACGGGGAGGAAATTCAATTTCATTGTCTATGAGGTAATTTATGGCGCGTGCAATTGCTGCACGCTCCATCGAATGGGTAAAACATTGCCTCCCCCTGCGCGCGCGCGCGCGTCTGTGTGCGTGCGTGCATACATCGGACGGTGCCGGATTTGAGGATGAACTAGATTTTGTGACACGCGACACAATGCGGCGTCGTGATCGACGTGACTTGCCCCCACACCGTTCGGAGCGCGGGTCTGGTCGGTCGGGTTGGGTGCGTGTGTGTGTGTGTGTGTGTGTGAAAAAAAAAATATGTTGATCAGTGTTTTACCACTGCTCCGTTATCTTTAAGTATCTGGATATACTGCTCTTGAATGGAAATTAGTAACAGTCCCATGTTAATCTATGAATGTAATGTTGCAATTAAAGCAAACCTGAAATATAAACGAATAACTATCAGCTAAATCCTTGATAAAACACTGAGCAAATAGTTAATTAAACGTTGTCAAGAATTTGAAAGATAAATAATTAGATTTTTTGCATTCGATTTTCTTCTACTGTATCGATAAAAAATGGTTCAATTATAAACAATTAATGAATATCATCGGTCTAACAATTTCGCTTTCCACATATTTAATTTCGCTCGCTGAGTTTTAAATGAGCGACAACATTTCAAGCAGCGCTGTAACGATTACAATAAATTACCCCAACCTCTATGACCGAACGCTGCCTCTTTACGTAATTATTACGCACATCAATTCGAGCCGTTTGATTTATTTCTTCTGCCAAAGTGCAAAACCCACACACAGCTCGAGTCGCAAAACACTGCGAAAGTCCTTCGAACACGAGCGATATCGATCGATCGCCGGTACAATCGCCGCGATATCCGCGATTGAATCGATAAAAAAAAAAAATCGGAACCTAAAATTGGCCATGTTTGATCTTAAGCAATAGTAGAATTAAAATTTTGAATCCCAACTTCGCTTTGACATGAATAAGATTTTGAAATCGATGACATAACAAACATACAATGTGGACTGTAAGGTGGGGCGGGATGGCGCTTCTTCACCCATCGATCCGCGAGGTGGATACTTAAAGATCAATATGGCAATATGTTTTCTTAATTGTTCATTTGTTGAATTGAAGGAATTATGGCTTTCTAGCTTTGGAAAATGTGCGTTAGATTCGTTGGCTTTCGAAAATCTTTTCTTATCCTCGACCTTGCATGAAGTTGAACTTTTGATTGTTAATGTTCTCATGTTCTTAAATAGTGATAAAACCTTGGCCCATCATTGCTACAATTGTAATCGTAATTGGTCTTTTTTTCCTTTTTTTAACGAAAAGACTTTTTCTGATAAAGAGGCAGCAGTAGTCAAGGTTAAAAGTGTTGTTGTTCCTACAATTTTGGAGTCTCGAGAAAAAAAAAATTTTTTTAACTGTCCCGATTATATATTCTATAGGAAAAATCGGAAAAGATAAAAAATAAAGAAAAAGATAAAGATAAGTACAAAACATATAAGGCGTTAAAAACCACAAAAACAGTCTCCAACTCTAAAAAAATCGAACCTGAAATTATAACTGAAATAAGTCATAGAAATAAAAAAAAGTTTAACTTTGCGCATATCTAAAGAACACATTTTAACACTTACGGTCAAATGAATCGAATAGTATATAGGCTCTGTTAAATCCGAAGTGTAGTTTTAAAGGTTTTTAAAATTTTGACCTCGAATGATTTTTACTTGAGAGAGCCGGTAGAGGAAATGGAAAGGTCACAAGCTTAATGGATTATAAAACTAGAATAGCTGGAGTGCAACTAGTAAAAATTTTAGACCAATTGGTCAACAATTGCCAAAACCGTCCCACCGTACACCCCACCAACCCTCACCGGATGATGCATTTGATCGTTCTATCGGAAGTTATCTGTGTGCGTGTGTGTGTGTGTTGTGCGCCAGTCGCAGGCAGTACGTTATGCATCGCGGAAGAAAAACCGACCACGCGAGCGTTTCACGCAATGCGGGCGATGTTGCAGACGGCCGGCCGATGCACTCTCCGGCCAGGGGTTGGGTATGCGCATGGCATGTGGGCGGGGTGCGCCGAGACGATCAATTTATTGACGATTATCCAATCATGTCTTGATCTCGTGCATGTCCGTGAGTGTATGCGTCGCCTACAGCATGTGTGTGCGAGCGAAGAAAAGGCTTTGAATGGTTTCACTCTCGTTTCTCGGCTCATTTTGGACATGTGTTATTTTTCATCCCGTGACGTTGGTCATGCGACCGCATTCGTATATTTATGTTTTTTTTTTGCAATGTTTCTCTCCCGGAAGTGGGTTCATTGTGCTAAAGGAAAAGGCACGCAATGAGCTATTCAAGATGTGTTATAATAGAGCAAATAATTCATGTTTCATATGAAGTTTGGATGCTTGATATTTATTATTAAATGAGGGATTGAACTGTATTACAATATGTTCAAAGACATGTTCTTCAGCCTCTTGGAAAGAAATCTAAATAATTGTGAAAAAGATATAAATTGAGCTGTTTCTTTTCCAGCAATTACGATTTATATTTTATTTTCATTTAAAGTAGTTATATTAAAAACTATTTACAAAAGTTGTCTGGGATGTCTGGGGTGATTGTATGTTTTTTTAATTTGCATCAATACACCGTCCCACCGTACACCCCACCAACCCTCACCGGATGATGCATTTGATCGTTCTATCGGAAGTTATGTGTGTGTGCGTGTGTGTGTGTGTTGTGCGCCAGTCGCAGGCAGTACGTTATGCATCGCGGAAGAAAAACCGACCACGCGAGCGTCAGCAGCAGCGGTCTGTCAAGCTGGAGCTGGACCGGATCAATTCGCCGAAGGAACACACCCGGCGCCAACCACGACCGTTGTCGCAACCGTCGGAACCGGAATAGCGCCATGGCGGGGTGGCGAATTGCGTAGAAAGCCGGCCCCCAAAACCACCCGCCAACCACCGAGATGGGCGGTTGAGATATTATAATTATCATTGTATAAGAGGCACCTTCCGCGGTACGGGCGCAGGAAACCGGTCGCCACCCGTCAAAATGGAACAGATCCTTCGGCCGAAGTACGGAGAACCGTCGGAAGTGACAAGTGGCGCCAGCGAGCCTGCCGCCACCCAATCCTTAACCTCAAATCCATTACTCCACAGTTGGTCGGGAAGCCGGTGGACGGTGACTCGCTGTAAGGTGGGGTGGACCTTCTTCACCCATCGATCCGCGGGGTGGAAGGCGTAAGCTGGTAGACAAAATTAAACCGTAAATCAATGGCGTTAATGATACCGAGGAGGCTTATTAAGAGCTGCTTCTTTATTGCTGCTAGTTTACATTTTCTCCACCCCGACCGTGGCTCGCACCGTGCCACCGCATTTGGCGTATATGCACATTGATGCACCCCACCCCCTTACTACAACCTTGCATCTTCGTCCAGAGGGTCCAGAAAAAGAAATGGCAAACGAGATAGAGAGTGAGAGAGAGCGAGAAAGAGAAGCAGCTAGCATGCGTTGCACAAATTGCATCGTGCCTTTGTGGTTTCGTAAGGCTTCACTGTGTGTGTGTGTGTGCAGCACCTTTCACTCGATCGTG
The DNA here is from genome assembly GCA_002091845.1 of Anopheles cracens. Lineage (NCBI taxonomy): Eukaryota > Metazoa > Arthropoda > Insecta > Diptera > Culicidae > Anopheles > Anopheles cracens. The sequence goes on from KZ069079.1 coordinate 37,954, forward strand.
CATACGCTTTACGTCCTACACTATATGCCACAGCCTATCCGGCAGTAAAATCTCGGGTGAATTGCAAATTTGCATCAATACACCGTCCCACCGTACACCCCACCAACCCTCACCGGATGATGCATTTGATCGTTCTATCGGAAGTTATCAACACTGCGAAAGTCCTTCGAACACGAGCGATATCGATCGATCGCCGGTACAATCGCCGCGATATCCGCGATTGAATCGATAGGCCGCCCGTGTCTGACTCTGACGGTGGTGGAAAAGAAAGTTGACCCGTGTCTCCTCCAGGAACGACAGCAGCAGCGGTCTGTCAAGCTGGAGCTGGACCGGATCAATTCGCCGAAGGAACACACCCGGCGCCAACCACGACCGTTGTCGCAACCGTCGGAACCGGAATAGCGCCATGGCGGGGTGGCGAATTGCGTAGAAAGCCGGCCCCCAAAACCACCCGCCAACCACCGAGATGGGCGGTTGAGATATTATAATTATCATTGTATAAGAGGCACCTTCCGCGGTACGGGCGCAGGAAACCGGTCGCCACCCGTCAAAATGGAACAGATCCTTCGGCCGGAGTACGGAGAACCGTCGGAAGTGACAAGTGGCGCCAGCGAGCCTGCCGCCACCCAATCCTTAACCTCAAATCCATTACTCCACAGTTGGTCGGGAAGCCGGTGGACGGTGACTCGCTGTAAAATCCGAAGTGTAGTTTTAAAGGTTTTTAAAATTTTGACCTCGAATGATTTTTACTTGAGAGAGCCGGTAGAGGAAATGGAAAGGTCACAAGCTTAATGGATTATAAAACTAGAATAGCTGGAGTGCAACTAGTAAAAATTTTAGACCAATTGGTCAACAATTGCCAAAAAATAGTCATCTACGTATTTGACACCTCTATTTGCACGTTAAGAGTAACAAGTTGTATTTCAGAAATTTACGGAATTTCCATTAAAAAAATATACAAAACATTGGGTGGAACCTGTTTGTCGATATCTCTAACCGTTTTTGAGTTATCGATGCTCAAAGTTGCAAAAGTTTCAATTGACCCCTGATTCGGCCGTTTGTGTTAACTTGGTTCATCTTCGGCGTGATTTCGATCGAAACCCAGTGAAGGATTTTTCACTTTGTTTACTTATGTTAGGATGAACTGAAAATTTTAGAGTTGTTACAGAAATGAACCAGCATCGTATTGCTAACATGTATTTCTTCAAACTTTTTTACATATAGTCGTTTTAAAATCTTGTTGAATCTAATATCATTCAAAAATTCAATTGTTTCAATCCATGAATCGTCATCAGTTAGTATTTTCATTTAATTATTATTATTCATTATGGCAACTATATGATAATAATTGACTAAGTAATACAGATTTGCGTTTTATGTTACAATATCAGGATGTATGGAGGTAGTATTTCTAACGAATACTGCACTATGGTATCTTAAGTGACTTATGAATTAGTGACTGGATATCATAATAAAATTAAATGTCAAATGACAAACACAAAAGAAAGTTCGTAATATTTTACAAATATTAAGCATTAAAGTTATTAGTAAGCATTTTTAATTTAAGGCAAATATGTAAATTCTCGGTAAACAAGTTAATTGATCTGTGCGTTAAGGGGTTACACAAACGCAAATATTAAAACACGTTAGCCAAATTACTTGTCAGTTCAAACACTAACAGTCAGATACAATAATCATAAAAATCAATTATAGTCGATTCACGAAGTCTGTATCTGTAGGAGGATATTTTTGAAAATATTTTGTTATTCGTGTAGCATATTCGTTTTTATTCGTGGCGTCACTTTTCGGATTTTATATGTATGCGATCGTTTGCATTCGACGTAGGCCAATAATTAGTGGAATTCGGCTCACAACCCGTTCGTTCGGTGTTCCCGGTTCCTGTGTTTGCTTAAACCGGTGCATTCGCAGAGCACGCCCCTTCTTTCGTCCCTGCGCAACGCGCGAAAGATCTGCCCTGTGCGCCGGATTGAAAAGGAAGTCTTAAAATCTTTTATTAACGAATAATGAAGCGTCGGAGGCACAAAAGAGACGAGATAGAATTTACAATTGCTCGCGGGGGTTCGTACTTTTGGGAGCGGAACCAGAAGGATACGAGATAAAATGTGTACGTCCTAAGGATTTTATCAGCATAATAAGAAGGATTTCTTCGACCAAACAGCGAACCTGCCGGGGAACGAACAAAAACATGCACCAGTCTTCCAATTTGGCAGGCAGGTTCGAGACATGCAGGGGAGTGCGGATGTGTGAGGGTGTGTGTGTGTGAGGGTTCCCTGAAATAGTGGCCTTTTTTCTTCCTGCTTTTTATGCGCTCCTTTATGCTGCGCAGACCTTAATATCTTGCACATGTTGAAATTCCCACGCATCGCTCCGTACAGATGCTGCCAAGGGCGATGAGCAAGGGCCGGCTTGTTGATGGGCAGGGGCGGGAGTGACGCGGGTGGCAGAGGGAGAGACAGATAGAAAGAGGCAAGAGTCGGGTTCCGTTCGGGGCACATGTGGCCGATCCCGGTGACGGGAAGATTTTCCCGTGACCCGATCCAATTGCTCATCGGGTTCCGTTTGCTCCGAAGGGTTTTTGCAGAAGCGGCTACAGCTGTAGGAAGGCTGCTGGAACGGCGATGCGACAGTGCATTTTGAAGATTTTATTGAAAACTTAACGCAAATACCCGACCCGAAGGCCCGATGTCATCGCGCTCTGCTCTGTTCCGCTTTCACTGTCCGGTAGCATTGTCCTTGACATGGAAAAAATTGAACAATAAAAACATGAAGAAAATGAAACAGACGACATGAATACCATGTCATGCATCGTATCAGAACCTATCAACCGTCACTCAACGTGAAGCAAAAACATGCGTATGAAAGATTTCCTATTCTGTCACTGGATGATGATGTTTGATTGAGCTCTGCAATAATAACATAAACGTTTCAGAAACAGCACCGTTCTTAGACATATAAAAAGTGTTCATGCTAAGCATTCAAGATGTAATCTATATCAATTACCGTATTTTTCCCCTTTTTAAGAGACCCTTTTTAAGAGACCCTTTTTCAGCCAATTTTCTTTGCTTGAAAAATCAGGGGTTTCTTATATATTGGAGGAAGATTTTTACAGTATTTCCCGGTCTAAATCCCAAGTGTTGCGTTGTAAATGTAAATCGTTCAGAGCAGAGTGACTCATCTGACGATGACGAAGAAGAACTGACTACTATTGCTGCTAGTGATGAAGAATTTCATGATTTTTACAATGAATAAAGAGTTCATTACAAAAAACGAAGAAGAACTGACTACTATTGCTGCTAGTGATGAAGAATTTCATGATTTTTACAATGAATAAAGAGTTCATTACAAAAAACATTGTTCCAAAATGTTTGCATGAAAATTGAAGGGGTCTCTTATACATGGGGGTCTCTTATACACGGAAAAATACGGTACCAATTAGATAACGTTATTAACACGCTTCGTTTACATCATTGTACGTGTAATCCATATTATGTTAAATGAAGATGATTAGTTATGAGATTATGAAATACTAGCAGTTTTTATAATTTAAGGACAACTTTTTCATGTTGTTTAAGTAAAGTTTATGTTGCTTCCACTCACAAGCAAATATGTGCAATATATTTTTTTGTTTGCGATTGTTTTCATTTTCGATTGTATTATAGAATTTTTGGTAGCGACCCAAATAGATTCCCCCCTCCCCATACCAAAATTGATACATCACTGGAAACCGAATTTGAGCAGTCGTTTAACAGTCAAGCAGTTCAAATTGAAACTTTATGTTTTTTTACGTCTGATCAAAGCTAATCGGTGTTGGAATAATAACATAGGACAATTTTGAATTGCTGCTGAATGGATGGTAAGTATTTTCATCACATTTGCCTTCTAAAATATAAATATTGTTCAAGCCTATGTTTTGTCAAATTCAGTGTTTTCTATCGTAATCACATTCGTTTGTCCTTTCCTAGTCCGCTCACGGTTAAGCATAGGGAAGAACTCATAAAAGCGTAGTAAAACTGAAAGGCATTTAAAAACTACATAAATGAAAAAAATGAGCAATTATATCTAATTCCTTAAAACGATTACAAGTGGATACAATTAGGCCTCAAGATCGATCTACATTAAAGGATAATAAAAAAACAAAAACAAGCAATATTAATAGCTAGACTAAAAATTTAAACGCAATCGCAAGCGTTACAAGCATCTAGAAAAAAAATTATATGCATACCTACACTTCCTACACCTCATTACTTACCAATCGAAGATAATATTCAGCTACACATTTCGTCAAAATGCGTCGTCAAAATTACTTTGACACACCACTTGAGTCTGCGCTGAAGTAAAAAAGGTTTAAATAATCTTGTCTTTATTTTGTAATTTATTTTAATTTTATTCCATTCCACTGTAAGCAAGATGAAAACAATAGGCATATCATCGAAGGAAACGCGCATCCGATCATGAAATGCTCTTGCATCAGAAAAAATGTAGCAGAAAAAGTATCAGAGAAAATAAACAAAGCATGATGATACAAAAAACAACTCTCTAGGGATAACAACATTATCTTCGAAATTCTTCCAAACTCATCTCAAACCGCTAACAGAAACAGTACATTTTTACCATGATAAGTTTATTTATCCTTCGTTCTTACACACAATTCCCGAGACAATGCATCAAACAAGTAACAAAAAATCTTTCCTACAACTGCGCTTATTGCGTTCCCACGTTCCCCGTCAAGTGACAAACGCAGATGTTTATTTCATCTTTACCTCGACCTATGCTCGTGCGTTCGGATGCCGTCATAATTGACAGTGGATGCCGCGAAAGGGTGAGACAGCGACAGCGATAAACTAATCAACTCCTAATTAGATAGCATACGTTTCATTTCATTTTACGCGGAACTCCCTATTCTACCGGGACTTCTAACTCGTCCGTCGAGATTTGGCTCTGGTGAGAGACGACTTGTTCGGAAAGGGTCTCTCATCCCGTGCATGCGCAGCACTACGAGTGATGAGGGGCTGTGTTTATTTCCAGAATTTGTAGCTAGCGATGGTGGATTTGTTTAGAAGCATTAGTTTTATTCCCTCCGCCTACATCAATCTAGTATACATTGTACGGGCATGCGCAGGTACTGGTGTGGTTACAATCAAAAGATTTCTGTAAAGAATACGCAACGAACCTGACGTGTTTTGAATTCAAATGTGTAATTATCACCTGTCTTTAAAGTATTTAAAAATGTTTTAAATACCTTTTTTAATGAGTTTTAAAATATCGGTACAGTTTCATAACAAATAAGCTTTAAGTGAATATAACATAATCAATAATTAAATCAAGAGAAAATAAACATGATGCGATGTCGTTCAACTTTTTATTGTGTAAAACGTATAATTAATTTACACACAACTGCCTTATAATGTCTTACTGTTATCTTATTTCGTATTCTTATTTTTTATTTCTTCTTATTTATTTCTTATTTCTTCTTACTGTCTTATTTGTTATCTTTTTCCTACGTCGCTTTCTGTTTAACAATTTTAAATGATGTTTACTTATGCTCCTTGGGTTTTCTCGTTCAAAATTTCATCTCTTCGATAAATTATTATGTTCAAACATTCATTTGAATGTTTCTATATTTAATCCGATTTCTTTCCTCGAATTTCGATTTTTTTAATTGCTTTGGAAAAGGCAACATGCGGTAAGGTCGAAAATTAAAAAAAAAAACACAAAATGCGAAAAAACAAGCAAATGAATTCAGTGAGTATTGGAAATGAATCAAATGATGTGGATAACATACCCAATTCTTCGTCTCTATTCTCCCAATCTCTATACTGGAACTCGAGAAGTTTCCATATAGTTTAAGATATTTTATCGACTGAAAGCGTTTACTACATTATAAAAGAGTATTCCAATGAAAAATTTATAAAATAGTTATAGGCACATTGATCAACACTATGAAACATCTTGAATAAATACTCAACATTTACCATGTGTTCGTTACATTAATTGTGTTTCGTTACCCAGGTAGCTGGTTGAAAGAATCACAAGCGAAGACTGCCAAAAACATGAACTCATGCAAGTCCTAAAAGCCACCACATGAGTTGTATCACTCAGTGGAATCCATTTCATAATTCCATCGCTTGCATATGTGCTGTCCCATCCGGCAGACCGGATAAAAACAGCAGACAGACCAAAACCCAAAAATATTTGCATCCCACATATGGCCCAAATATGTTTCACTATGTCAGCTCTGCCCTTTGTACCGAGCGTCATCTTCAATTTATCGTGCCTCGGAAGATTTTAGCGCATCCAACACAGCCAAAAAAAGTGTTTCCTTTCCATTTCGCCCAGGCACTTCGTATCATCCGCTGCATGACGGCACGAAACCGGAAAAGGGTCCATCAGGCCGAAATAGCAGCGGTTCAATTTGTGCGCCGGGGGTTGAAAAAATGAAGCACAAAATTTGAAACAAAACCCAACGCCACGAAGGCCCAAAAGTGTCTTGAGGCGAGGCGGTGGTGCAAAAATGAAAAAAACCACTCACACGCACACGCGCGCGTTTGCCTGTAAACAGCATCATAAGCGTCGCGAGAAGAAAGAACAGGCTCCGCCAAGAGTAATCATTCTTCATTCAAACAAAAACTGACGCCAGGAAATTGCAAATTACACATGCACAGCACTCCCTTTCTGCATGTGTCTCGTCATTTCGATGTCGAAGTTTTTTTTGGGTTTTTTTTGTTTTCGTTCTGTGCCCCGCTCTGCCGCTCTCGTCCTCCCACTACCGCGGGCGCACTTTGGGTTTTGGGAGTTCGGGCCTGTGTTGTATGTGTGCACGTGTTTGTGTTTTTTTACTCTCCTCCACTTTATCTCCTAACATCATCACCATAAATCTTGGTGCCAACATAGAAAGCCTCTTTACGGTATCGCCCGGAGGTGGTGTGCATGCAGAACGGGGCTTAGCGAAACGGCCTGGCGTCTCAGACGCTCGCCGTTTGCCATAATGTACCGTATCGTTTCCACCTCCAAGGGACCAACCGCTGGGTCCGAGTGAGCCGCATGTGTGCGAGGGTTTTTTTTGTTTAATTTTAATAATATTGCTTTAACCACGGGATTTTCTCTCTGCTTCGGGTCGGTTTCGGCAGCGAGCCGAAATCCTGCCCACAGAAGATAGTTCCACAAACCGATCGCCAGGCTTTCGCGCTGTACGACCTCGGTCTAAAGTTGCTTATCGAAGGTCATAGATCGAGGAACAGATTTAGTTTACCGTACCATCCCTTCCGGCTGGGCCGACCAGCGTGACCCTTTTTGTCATCCTGCACATAATTTATAGCCATTTTTATATTCACTCCAGACCTGCAAACGGACAGCCCGTGCCGAAACCACAGAACGTGTGTTCCCTGAAGCCGTACTGTGTGTGAAGGGTCAGACCTGGATCTCACACCCGTCGGACGAGTAAAAGGTCAGCTTACTGTTACGATGTAACTCCGTAAAGGTTATGAATGCAACAACCCGTACCCTGGCCAACGTGACCGGAAGTATCCTCTTGACGAGTGGAGTATGCAGACGCGACGTATTCCCTCCTCGAAAATTTTGATCGAGTTGATTGATAGGAGCGGTAAGAATCGTGCGTTGTTATTTCATTTTGGTTCAGAATTTGCACAAAATATCCAACAGTGCAGTGCAGTGTTATTTGAAACATACTTTCATTCGATGTGTGACCATGAATATTCGAATCTGATTTAAATATTTGAAAATTCGAAATTAGGTCTTATGTTTCATAAAGCGACCAATACCTGGTAATCAAATGGCTTCGACCAGTATTTATTAATTTCTTTTACTCCCACATTAATTGTACATACTATTTATTTACCATTGGAAGTAGCATCTCGAGCTTCATCGGAATAGGAAATACCCGGGCATTTCGTCCATTCCAAAGAATTCTAAGGATAACTTCGTGAGTGTGAAACAACAAATGAAATAATGTTTATTTACGACGAGGACCCGTGATGTTTTGGAAGTAAACAGTATATTTTTCTTTTTTAATACGGCACATTACACGCGGAAGGTTCTGGACAAGGAATCGTGTTAATTAAATCAGAAAAAATGTGTTGGCAATATGTTTTCTACAAGTGCGAGATCCATCTTCCAGAGTATTTCAAGGTTCCATTGATTCTTATGGACTTGACCCGGCAAATTACGTAAAAACCTTTCAAAATGAACTCTTCGTTCAACACTGGCTACTATCGCACTAAACGTGTATTACATTAGCCACAACATTGCAGGCAGCTGAAGATAATTTTCTTCAGAAGTTAACATGTATAAGGATATATCAGGAGAGATACTAGATTTTATTCATAAATTTAAAAAAAATCACAGTATGTCAGTATGTCAAACTAATCACTAGAAACAAGAGGAATTGAGCCGACAGATGCCATGCAGTGCATTATTTGAATAGGTTTAAGTATCTGATATAAGCGAAAATGCAGCCAATTAACAGACGATTAAGGCTCTGCAAGGTAGTATGGCATTTTGCTTGAAATGACTAGGTTTTGTTTGTTCATTTTACACATTCTCTACTACATATTGTTTTTACAAATTCCCAGTATCTAGTAATTTTGCAAAACTATGTTCTTCAAGCTTGTATCTTTATTCAAGGTTTCAAAACATGGAAAAAAATAATTAAAAAAAACATGTAAAATTAGGCTGTTATTTTTCAACAATTCAATTTGAAATGTCTTATTTATTACCGAGATATAAAAAAATGAGATGTTAACTTTTTGCTCAAAAATATTCATCATAACGCTTTTTAAATCTTGGCAACGTTAAAAAGCATTTTCAAAACATTTAGAGTAGCAAACTCTTCAAAACAACTCTTGCTGCTTTAAATAAAAACTTCAAACAAAAACGTCCTCCAGTCATGGGCAAATATTTCACTCAAATCTGATGGTGAGATAATCATGATGAAGCCTAAGAGCTGTTTGTAAACATGCGTTCCAACGCACGCAGTCTGACGGAATTTATTTACCTCCCGGACAGCGGAACCCCTCCGCGCCGTCGGGCCGTTCCGTTCAAGCACTCGGGCATCATTTTCCCATGCCGGTCGGAAAAGCCTTTTTCCCAAGAACACGTGGTCGCCCGGCCTCACAGCTCAGCCGTAACCCGGTCTCCTGCAAAGAACGATTTCCTTCTGAGAACCCTTCAGCGCGACAAGTCGCAGGACGGCGCGGTGTGGTATTTATTTTTAGTGCCGCCTCTCCTCAAGAAGGAAACAGCTCTTCACGCATAACGATCATTCTTGGCCGAATGTGTTTCCCGCGTCCCGCAATCCCGCGTCGCTTTAGACGGGGCCGTGATGCTGCTGGCCGTAAGGGGTGGCAATATGTTGGCTCCCTAAAAGGCTCACTAATTTATTGCGAGTGTAATTATTGGCCGGATGTTGGCACTTGCGTGCGTGAGGTTCTCTTATGTCAAGGTTAGGTTTTTTTGTTTCTCGTTTCGTCTTTTTTTTGTTGTACTTGTTGGCTACTTGGCATGGCAGCATAAAAGAATTCATGAAAAATGAACACTTGTGAGAGTTATTTGTTCTTTTCGCTTTGGAACCATTTGGCGGACCGGGGTACCTTTTGGTTGGGGAAATTTGTGAAATTTTTGACGCATTTCCCGCGGTTGATTGCAATGTGAATAAAGTGCTCTCAACACTGATTATGGTGGTTTTATACAGTGTGTAGTCATAGTGTTTTTTTCGTTTACATTGACTGTACTTTTTAAACAAGAAAAATTAATTGAAGAACAACGTCTTTTTTATGTTTATGAAAATCTTGATAAATATTATTCGCAATAAAATAACTAAAGTTATTTACTTAGGATACTTCATACTTACAGAAACTAATTTTAATATTGGTTCCAATAAAACTTAAACAAACTTAATGGTTTCTGAAGTATTCTATTGAAAACAACTTCTGTCATTTATGTCTAGATATCTTAACTTTTCTGAGTATGTTGATGAAATTATGCTATATTGTCATCGAAATCAATTGTATGAGGTAAACCAACCTTGATGGTTTCGCTCTTTGAACAGAACATTTATTGTTAGAACATTTTCGATGGTCCTAGTTTTCTATCAACATGACAAAACCGTTTAGTTTAAAGGGGCTGAAATGATTCTCTAGTAGACAGTATAGAATAATACATCGAAAAATTTATTTAAGCCCACAGATAAAGATAATGTGTTAGTAACGACAAATATGAAACCGTAGATACAAAAACTACTCATAAAATATTGTCCTATACCATGACTATCTGTTTTACGATTTTATTGCATTTATAAATACTCATAATTCATCAAATCAATTATATATTGCCTTGAAAAATATTTAACAGGAAATATATTTTTCAAATGAATGCCCAATGCCACAATAGGTATTGCTTTTTCGCACTTAAGCTTAATGGTAATATTCCATTATTCGAAACAGCAGCGTTAAACGCAATCGAGATGCAATGCTAGCCACTTGAGACATATTTCAATTCCTCTAAGGAACAGCAAGTACAAACAGTTACATTGTAATGGTGCCGTATGGTATTGTCACCTAACTGCTCCATTCAACGAACAATCAGGCAATTGAAATTTATGGCCTCAGCACACGTATCGACATGCGTGAACCGCTTCATTTATGGTCGATTTGGAATCTATTGATTGCTTTTTTTTCAGCTCGCCATACTCGACGCCACGTCCATGCGGCATGCGTCTGTACGGTGTGTCTAGTGGGCTGTAGCAAGCAACAGTGGGGCCTATTTTTTGTCCTCTTGTCTACAAACCTTTAATCAAGCGAGTACCTCATGCGCACGTGTTATAATGGCATTCATCTCGCTGTAGCTATAACTGCTTCCGACTGTTTGTAAACATGCGCCGACAAACCGTCCATCAGCGGCGTGATGAAATTGGAACACAAAAACGAAAAACGAGACGCTCGCTGCATCTCCGCCGTTTCTCGTGAGCGGTTATCTACACTGGGGAAGCGATTCGAAAGGGGTCAAGATGCCGGGTGTCTAAGGTTGTGTAAACATTTGTTAAAGTTGTGCCTCGGCACTTTGGTCGCTTTTTGTGCTGCTATGTGACTGTTATCATGAGATAGTAATTATTACCAAAAACACACGAGTATGACCACAGGAATAAGAGTCCGAGAGATAATTACCATTTCGGCATGGCTAGGAGGCCAAGGATCGAATCAGGAAACTGAAGTGACCCGGAAGAGCATGGAATATTTTTGGGGCTGTGTCAGCATGTTTTCGAGTTATTTTGAAGTATTAACCAGGGTTTGGAGAGCGCTCATAAGATTCAAAGAAATTTTAAAGTCATAGATTGTTGTACATTTCGTGAAAATGGATTTGGTCTCCTGTTGGTACTTAGACGTGACGTCAATGTGCGTTCATTCGCCATCCTGCATAATAGCAATATCACCAGTGTCATAATTTCAATTGACAACTTACGCCTGCGACAACCTCTATCGTTGCATAGCGGGAACGCAAACTAGGTTGTACAAACATCACCGCTGTCCGCAATGGACAGACAACTGCACTGCAAAGCTGTGATTGATCATGATTAGAGAACGAGGAAACATCGCCACGCCACAGTCGGTCGGCACTTTGTGGTTTGTAGTAAGAGTGCGTCTCACGGAAACAGGGCACCACCCTGCTGTGCCATGCTAATGGTGAACACGAACTATAACGAAATCGAAAACAGCTGATAAGAATATAATGCACAATGCAGTCAGCGAAAGTCGCACTTCACGCTCGAGAAGTTGATAAGATGTTTGACAATGATGGCGGTAAAGTAGAGTAACGCGTACGGGTTTAGTTGACACGATTGTGAACAGCGTCTCTGCTCGGTTGAGATGTTTCTAGACTCGGTAGTAGTTCTGGATGAGAGGTGCTCAAGTACTTAAGTTCTCGAGTACTCAAGCGATGTTTACCTGTTCTGGAAAAGATGGGAACTGGCAATCAATATTATACAGGGTCCGACAAATAACTTTTTTTAAATGCTATAAAACAAAAACACGAGATATTTTCAAAGACCAATGTTACGTCAACAAACCACAAACTATCGAAGCTTAGAAAAACAACATTCGCGATACCATAACCGAGATAGAGCTGCACACAGTTCAAAATGTAATCAAAAATTGGACCGATCGTATTGGGTAATGCATGGCTAACCGTGGCAGCTATATGACTGAAACTGATTTCGATCCTTAAGCTTAAGAAAGATTGAGCTTTCAATTTTTTTTTTTAATATCTCTTTTGGTTTTCATTTTATAGTATTAAAAACAGTTATTTGGCGGACCCTGTATTATTATTTTTTTCAATGTTGTTATGTCAGGATCCTACTTCTTTCACTTTTCTCGCAGGATTGTAGTCCCTGAACAGCATGGTTTTTATTACAAATGGATGTGCTATATTAAAAAAGCTTAGTGCATTTAGCAATGAGGTCTAACATTTTGGCGATAGTGGCACTCGCTGTGGACGAAATTTTAAATTGTTGGCAGCATTTTGATTCTAGTAAACGATCAGAATCCGCGTGCTGACGGAACGTGCTGAATGACTTTTCACGAACGATGCAACTTATTTGAAAATTGACTTAAAAAAAATCCTGAAGGCTAAATTCAATAAGATACCATTACCATTACCCTTGCCATTACCATAGTTTCATCCTCAGAAAGAGTTTCAGTAGAATACTTGTTAATGTAACAAAGTCCCAGTATTCCTAAAAACTGATTCGGATCCAGCTGGTCGCGAGCGACGGAGTTAAGGACGGCCCCGACCAGCACACCACAGATGATGCAAAAGTTGACCGCAGCCATAATAACGCCGCGCAGCTCTTTGACCAGTATTTCACCGCCATGAATCAATACCACCAGATATGACATACCGTGTGCCAGCCCCATGAGACTGCGGGCGAATGCAATTCCAATCAGGTTGTGGGGGAGTGCGATGCTCACCGTGTTTCCAACGACTGCTAACGAGATGAGCACAAACTAATGGGAGAAAGTTTCAGATAAAACATGTACACACTACTTTTACAATGGACGAACTCACATTGATCTGTTTTTTTGCATAGCGTTCGATGAGGAACCAGGACGCGAATGACCCGACCACTGCTGCGATGTGGAAGATAACCAAGGTCACGAGCACTGCTGAGTCTGAACGTTTGTAAGTCCATTCTTGGGTTTTGAATTCCGCATCATACAACGTTGCAGCGTGAAACATACCGGTAGCAAGCAGAGTTAACACTCCTGAAGGTAAGGAAATTAGATCGTATTCGCATAATAGCATAGAGATATTTAGCAAAACTAGAGCGATAGGCGATATTTTTACATAGATTTTTCATGCCTTGTCTTTACTCTTAGTATCCAAGGTAAGTGTGCAACAATAAAGGAAGCCAACGATCTGATGAAATTTAAGATTTTTTCTACTTACAAAACTACATAACCAAACCATGTCCAAGTATACTAGAAAGTCTTAAAACAATATTTGTAAAACGACTTTCAGTTTAGTAAATAGCTCAAGAATTCGCAATCGAACCTGTGGTCTAATAAATGACTTGGCTACGCTTCCGGATGAGAAAAGCAAGTGTTTTCGAAAAAATATATATTTAAATGAAACTATCATAAATGAAAAAAAACTAAATCTGTAAGCATTTGAATAATGCCTAATTGAATAATGCATTTGAATAATGCCTAATAATGAATTGTCTATGTTATTTATTCTATCCTAGAGATTTCGCATATACACAAATGGATGTGCTATATTAAAAAAGCTTAGTGCATTTAGCAATGAGGTGGGCGCATATTACCGTCGTGGAAGATTGACCGACTAGTGGATGCATCCTCCGACAGCATGGTTTTTATTTCCGTCACCTCGTTCCGAATTTCCCACGTCTCGGTGGACTCGTTACGCAGCTTCATGATGCTCCGGACCGCATCTCCGTCGAGGTTACGTTGTATTAAGAACACCGGTGATTCGTAGCAGACGATCAAGTTCAGAAAGAAGGCTATGATTATGTAACAAAGTCCCAGTATTCCTAAAAACTGATTCGGATCCAGCTGGTCGCGAGCGACGGAGTTAAGGACGGCCCCGACCATTTTTTTTTAATATCTCTTTTGGTTTTCATTTTATAGTATTAAAAACAGTTATTTGGCGGACCCTGTATTATTATTTTTTTCAATGTTGTTATGTCAGGATCCTACTTCTTTCACTTTTCTCGCAGGATTGTAGTCCCTGAACAGCATGGTTTTTATTCCACAACGGTCTGTTAAATGTTATATGATGTTCGTGCTTTATTGCCTCAATTCGACTCTATTTACGTCAATTTTCAATCCGCATTCATGTTTCCTATTCGCTACTTCGATATAAACTTACGCAACTAGGAAATAATGATTAATTATTTACGAATGATTTCTTGGTTGAGATCTTAGTAATCCGATCGTTCGTATCTAGCTCTTCTATTCTTATTCAGTCTCCATTCGGTGTTCTTCAAGGCAGCGTTCTTATGCTTCTGTTGTATATTAGATAACAATAATTGGAAAATTGAGTGATATTTATGTACAGCATACGAATGAAATGAAGTTAATAATATATAATATACCATTTATTGTACAATTTACACTTACACACACATACATTTTGAATGAATTTCAACAGCCGGTGAAAATTCGTATTAATCATACAACACTTCAACAGAGTTTTTGCTTCCACCAAATACAATGCCCTCACGCTTATAAAACTCTATTCTTGCCTGTCGTATTGACATTTTGGACGTCTCCGGAAGCTTCCGATACATCACGTAAGCAATGGGTAGCAGCGGTAGGCCGGCTACGAGAAGTGTACCTCCCCACTGATCCATGCTCTTCAAGTCCCAATCGTAAACGACGGCAAAAATGATCCCATGGAGCACGTTTTCTAGCACCTGCACGGTCGCAATCGAGAGAGCCTTCTTCTTCGTGTTGAATGCTTCCGAACAGAGCACATCCGGGACGGACGTCAGCCCGAGCGAGGCGCCCACTTCACTGGCCAAGAAAATCGCCATACCCACGTCGGGTGTGATGGAATCCGTCGCTAGGTAGGTAATCCCCATCGCCACCAGGATCACGCCGGTGGACACCATGGACACCAGCTGCAGAGCGCGTCGTCCGAGCACGTCCACCGAGAACATTGCACCCATTCCGATTACCATGCGTATCGACATGAGTATGGTGATCGAGAGATTCACGTCGCTCGAGGTAATGTCCAGGACTTCTTCGATCACGTTCACTTTTATCGTGTTGACGGCATAGTTGAACGAGAGCACTGACGCAATCTTCCCCAGGGCAATAAGTACCAGTGGGCGCAGATTACCGTCGTGGAAGATTGACCGACTAGTGGATGCATCCTCCGACAGCATGGTTTTTATTTCCGTCACCTCGTTCCGAATTTCCCACGTCTCGGTGGACTCGTTACGCAGCTTCATGATGCTCCGGACCGCATCTCCGTCGAGGTTACGTTGTATAATGGCTAACCGTGGCAGCTATATGACTGAAACTGATTTCGATCCTTAAGCTTAAGAAAGATTGAGCTTTCAATTTTTTTTTTTAATATCTCTTTTGGTTTTCATTTTATAGTATTAAAAACAGTTATTTGGCGGACCCTGTATTATTATTTTTTTCAATGTTGTTATGTCAGGATCCTACTTCTTTCACTTTTCTCGCAGGATTGTAGTCCCTGAACAGCATGGTTTTTATTCCACAACGGTCTGTTAAATGTTATATGATGTTCGTGCTTTATTGCCTCAATTCGACTCTATTTACGTCAATTTTCAATCCGCATTCATGTTTCCTATTCGCTACTTCGATATAAACTTACGCAACTAGGAAATAATGATTTATTATTTACGAATGATTTCTTGGTTGAGATCTTAGTAATCCGATCGTTCGTATCTAGCTCTTCTATTCTTATTCAGTCTGGCACTTACAGAAATGCAATCTTATCACTGCAGTTGTGCGCTGACGATAAGCTGCCTGGCTCAAAATAGCATTGTCGGTCCAGGATTTGTATCGATAGCACACCACAAACACTACAAACACCTAAGTTTTGCATTCACCACTCCTGAGTGCTAGTGCCTCACAACACAAGCGCACTACATCGCCACTCACGGTTATCTGGACTCTGATGATAAGGACACGTACAAACGGAGACTAGTACCCTTTCGCCGTGCCACGCACCTGTTGCTATTGCGTTGCTTTGTGATGAGGAACCAGGACGCGAATGACCCGACCACTGCTGCGATGTGGAAGATAACCAAGGTCACGAGCACTGCTGAGTCTGAACGTTTGTAAGTCCATTCTTGGGTTTTGAATTCCGCATCATACAACGTTGCAGCGTGAAACATACCGGTAGCAAGCAGAGTTAACACTCCTGAAGGTAAGGAAATTAGATCGTATTCGCATAATAGCATAGAGATATTTAGCAAAACTAGAGCGATAGGCGATATTTTTACATAGATTTTTCATGCCTTGTCTTTACTCTTAGTATCCAAGGTAAGTGTGCAACAATAAAGGAAGCCAACGATCTGATGAAATTTAAGATTTTTTCTACTTACAAAACTACATAACCAAACCATGTCCAAGTATACTAGAAAGTCTTAAAACAATATTTGTAAAACGACTTTCAGTTTAGTAAATAGCTCAAGAATTCGCAATCGAACCTGTGGTCTAATAAATGACTTGGCTACGCTTCCGGATGAGAAAAGCAAGTGTTTTCGAAAAAATATATATTTAAATGAAACTATCATAAATGAAAAAAAAACTGAATCTGTAAGCATTTGAATAATGCCTAATTGAATAATGCATTTGAATAATGCCTAATAATGAATTGTCTATGTTATTTATTCTATCCTAGAGATTTCGCATATACACAAATGGATGTGCTATATTAAAAAAGCTTAGTGCATTTAGCAATGAGGTCTAACATTTTGGCGATAGTGGCACTCGCTGTGGACGAAATTTTAAATTGTTGGCAGCATTTTGATTCTAGTAAACGATCAGAATCCGCGTGCTGGCGGAACGTGCTGAATGACTTTTCACGAACGATGCAACTTATTTGAAAATTGACTTAAAAAAAATCCTGAAGGCTGAATTCAATAAGATACCATTACCATTACCCTTGCCATTACCATAGTTTCATCCTCAGAAAGAGTTTCAGTAGAATACTTGTTAAAAATCAAACAGTTTTGATGCCTCCTTTCTAAACGCATGCATAAAGTTTGTGTTTATTAGAAGCCAGGTCTAGAGCACGAATGAGTCATCACGCTATCAACTCGCACCGTACAGATGATGAGCAACAGATGATTACAGATGATTCAATCACTGAATCGACTGGACTGAACAAAACGAAAACATCACAGAGCTTATCATTCATTTAACCATAATGAATGAAACGTTTCCGAGCGGCACTTACAGAAATGCAATCTTATCACTGCAGTTGTGCGCTGACGATAAGCTGCCTGGCTCAAAATAGCATTGTCGGTCCAAATGTTTACCAATAGCACGCGCTCATGTTTTGCACAACAATAAATAATGCACAACAAACAAGCAACTTTTCTGCTGTCGAATGACAGCACTCGACTGGAAATAGAATCACCTTCCCACAGTCCATAGCGCTGAGGTTTCGCGTTACCTCGCTAGCCTCATCTGCAACGGTAACATACCGATTCTCCGTTTTACCTCAAGTTCATTCATCATCGATAAATTCTTTCCAAACCATCGTCCAGGGCCCGGGAACACACAGGACAGCTGTGCAGTTGACGCTGTCACATGAATTACACGCGATCGCCCGTAGCCAGCTCATAGGTAAAGTCTACGTTGCTTTTCGCGATCATGGCCTTGCACGGTTCACACACAGTTTCACACTGATCCAGACGGCAATCGGGAACCCATTCCGGATCCGGAGTCCGGCAAACACCTACCAACTCCCGAAACCTCGCAATGGCGATCATTGTCTGCTTGTGCCAGACCAAGTTTTAGCAAGCAGTGGTTGTTACACGAAACGGAACACATCACGCCACCGCGTGCGAACCACCGGTTTTGGAGCCACCGCGGTGGGGCACAAACTAAAAAGAAAACCAACCCATGTGCACGATGTGCCTGTCGTCGGTAAAGTAATCGACTGCGGCTCGCGCGGGAGACCCACGAAATAAACTGGCAAATAAGCGGTTTGGCAATCGGATTATCATAAATCTGTCAAATTTTAATTTATTTGCTTACATGACCGCTGGTCGAACACGGGGCGCCTGCACGGTGGACCGGGTAGACCATTGGCAGGCTCGCTTGGTGTCGCTTTCGGTGGCCACTCGGGGATTGCGCAGTGTCGCAGTGTGGCAGCATTTTTTCCGTCGATTATTATTTCCTCTACCCAACGTCTGTGAGCAGCTCGAATCTGTTTTACCGCACACCTTGACTGTAGGTTCAGTTACCTTCTGCAGGGCGTTTTGCATCTGGGGTTTTGTGCGAATTCTCGCGTGAACACCACAGACTTGCAGTGGGAAACGCTTGCATGCTGATGGCTTGGGGATGGAATTTGAATTTTAATTGTGAAAAAATTGCTTATTCCATAGCCGACACGTTCGTCGATAAACGTAACACGAACTGCATAGTAAAAGGGATCAATCAAATCCCAATGAAGAATCACAACGCTCGATATGGCTAGCGAATGATCAAGTATTTCAGAAAAGATTAAAAATCAATGCATAGTTGAGCATGTACAGTCACGTGACCGGTTGATGAAAAACTTATTATCCACTGGTCAGTGATTTGGTCCTACGACTTTCTAGTGTTATTTGTCGATTCTTGAAATTTCTATACTGGACATATTGATTTTTAACGGAATATAAGAACTGATCGGAATGGAGAAACGAGTGAAGAATTGCTACAATGTTCTGTAAACACTCATATCAGTTCAGTATTAAAATTGTTTACTATATATTTACAAGGTATGCAACTATGAGGAAACAAAACAAATAAAAAATGGACAGTAATGACAGTGGTGTGATAAAGTATTGAAGAAGATTCTTCTCATGCTTAGCAGTTATAAAAAAAATGAAATAACTCTAGGTTGAACTGGTTTCCGTGATAATGCATAATATATTTAATTTGATTTATAAAAAAATTGAAACTCGATCGATTATAAAACTAGAGTAGTTTGCGTACAACTGGTGAAAATTTCAGCCCAATCGGTCAACAATTGCCAAAAATCGCCTTCTAGGTGTCACCACGATTGACACCACGATTTGCACCAAAGGAGTAACAAATTGTATATAAAAAAAATATAGATTTTTTTTTCGAAAATCCTTTAAAAAAAACTTTGCAAAAATATAAGACATTGTGAGAAAACCGTTTACCGATATCTTTAACCGTTTTTGAGTTATCGAAGCTCAAAAGTGTCAATTGACACCAGATTTGTCCGTTAGTGTTAAATAAAGATTTTTTCATTGTCTTAAAGGAAGTATTAAGAAAGTCCGTTTATATCCTCGTAATATAACTATAGCACCACTTGCAGACAATGAGTTGATGTGGGCACTAGAAACTAATATTCATTTAAATAAAGCTGAATAATACTTCTAGCCTTGAAGCTAGTTATTTCCAGCATTCTACACATTTTTTTTACTTATTCTGGATTATATGTAATATTATTTTTTAATTTTTTTTTATCGAAGATTTTCGTACGTTTACCCCACCAGTTGGGCAAAAGTCCGCATTATATAAATGCTTATAATGTACTGTTACTTATTGTTTTGGAAAAAAATACAACTGTAGATTTGCTGCACTACAGTGCTTCAAACATTGAGTGCGCACGTTTGCTCCGTGGAACTGTTAATACACTGCGTAACATAACTATACGCCCACCTGTATTTCGAGAATAGAATGAAAACTTGAACAGATGCATGAAAATGATATTATACTAAGTTGTAGATAATAACAAAATACGTCTGTGACGAATTTTCTAAATTTTTACACACACGGCTCACATCGCAAATAAATAATTTTCCGGCAAGTTTAGGTATTTTTTCTATACTTTGCAAGTGTTGGATAAGCAATTGCTACACATGGTTTGAAAGGTTATGTTTTCAGCATTATGTCGAAAAAAATTGGAACCAAAACATGCTACTAAAACAATACTAAGAATCGTAATATACGATCTGCAAGTACATTATTTTGCGACTAAAAATGCATTCCACAAGATATGATGCATTTAAAAAGTTATTCAAAAATATAACTACATTGCACAAGATCGTTTAAAAGTTCCTATATTTTTAATCGAATTTTAAATCGATTATTTGTATCGAAAAAAATCGTATGTGGGCGTATAGTTATGTCACAAGGAGCAATTTTGACAGCGGTGAAAAAATATAAATAATCTGTAAAAAAATTGAAACTCGATCGATTATAAAACTAGAGTAGTTTGCGTACAACTGGTGAAAATTTCAGCCCAATCGGTCAACAATTGCCAAAAATCGCCTTCTAGGTGTCACCACGATTGACACCACGATTTGCACCAAAGGAGTAACAAATTGTATATAAAAAAAATATAGATTTTTTTTTCGAAAATCCTTTAAAAAAAACTTTGCAAAAATATAAGACATTGTGAGAAAACCGTTTACCGATATCTTTAACCGTTTTTGAGTTATCGAAGCTCAAAGTTACAAAAGTGTCAATTGACACCAGATTTGTCCGTTAGTGTTAAATAAAGATTTTTTCATTGTCTTAAAGGAAGTATTAAGAAAGTCCGTTTATATCCTCGTAATATAACTATAGCACCACTTGCAGACAATGAGTTGATGTGGGCACTAGAAACTAATATTCATTTAAATAAAGCTGAATAATACTTCTAGCCTTGAAGCTAGTTATTTCCAGCATTCTACACATTTTTTTTACTTATTCTGGATTATATGTAATATTATTTTTTAATTTTTTTTATCGAAGATTTTCGTACGTTTACCCCACCAGTTGGGCAAAAGTCCGCATTATATAAATGCTTATAATGTACTGTTACTTATTGTTTTGGAAAAAAATACAACTGTAGATTTGCTGCACTACAGTGCTTCAAACATTGAGTGCGCACGTTTGCTCCGTGGAACTGTTAATACACTGCGTAACATAACTATACGCCCACCTGTATTTCGAGAATAGAATGAAAACTTGAACAGATGCATGAAAATGATATTATACTAAGTTGTAGATAATAACAAAATACGTCTGTGACGAATTTTCTACATTTTTACACACACGGCTCACATCGCAAAAAAATAATTTTCCGGCAAGTTTAGGTATTTTTTCTATACTTTGCAAGTGTTGGATAAGCAATTGCTACACATGGTTTGAAAGGTTATGTTTTCAGCATTATGTCGAAAAAAATTGGAACCAAAACATGCTACCAAAACAATACTAAAAATCGTAATATACGATCTGCAAGTACATTATTTTGCGCCTAAAAATGCATTCCACAAGATATGATGCATTTAAAAAGTTATTCAAAAATATAACTACATTGCACAAGATCGTTTAAAAGTTCCTATATTTTTAATCGAATTTTAAATCGATTATTTGTATCGAAAAAAAATCGTATGTGGGCGTATAGTTATGTCACAAGGAGCAATTTTGACAGCGGTGAAAAAATATAAATAATCTGTCTAAAAATGTGGAAAATTCGTCACAGACGTATTTTGTTATTATCTGCGCCTTAGTAGAATATCATTTTCATGTATCTCTTCAAATTTTCATTCTATTCTCGAAAAACAGGTGGGCGTGTAGATATGTTACGCACTGTATTATAATGCTCTCCGAGTAGTTCCGTTTCAAATGAAATAACACCGCTACAACAGCGCTATCTCTGACATTTGTCCGCAATCTATTAAAGGCCGGTTCGACTCTGTCTATCCGCGATAGTTCATTATAATTTATTTCCCATAGTTTCTAAGTGTCATTCCCATTCTCTGCATGCATCCACAGCTGGCTTAGAGGGGAGAATGAATTAGAATGCAAATTGATGTCACCAAAGTTATATGCGACTCGGCTGTCACGGAAACCAGTTCAACCTAGAGTTATTTCATTTTTTTTTATAACTGCTAAGCATGAGAAGAATCTTCTTCAATGCTTTATCGCACTACACGCCCACGGCTGCGAAGATTCAAAAATTATCAGAAAAGTCATTTACGGCCGAGTGGAATATATTTATTATCACTGTCTTTTTCCCCCGAGTAGTGCTAGATTTTCGGAGAAAAAGTTTTGGCATTTTGGGGAACCGTTTATTTCGCCAATCATGGAATGAAGACAGCGTGGAATAATCAGTTCCCAACTGCAATACATTGGCTGCACATCAACAGAGACTCGATCGATTATTGCACGGTGTCAATGAGTGCCTGCCGGGGCTGTTTTACTTTGCACGTGAGAATTTCATTAAAATTCGCTTAGGTTGGGTCTTTCCGAACGCATTTGACTCATGGTGATCTTGGTACCGGAGCGTGTGGATTTTTTTCAACTTTACTGAGGAGCGAAAGCAAAAAAATCCGAACGTACTGACCGTTCTGGCGCTGGTGGTCCAACAACAGAACTGGTTCTTCCACAAGAACCCCACGAACGCTCCGAGTCGGGTCAGCCCCAGCCCTGAGCAGCTGAAACACGACTCAGAACCTGTCGACATATTTCGGCAAAAATCTCGAGAGAAGGTAAACCCCCGTCCCCTCTTCTGACGGACCGATCCACGTGAATACATTAAGGCTCCGCAAGCGCAATCGTTGCAGACTTTTTTCTCGCTTTTTCAACTCCCCA
>KZ069079.1:65157-85992 GCA_002091845.1 Anopheles cracens
TATTGGACGACATTAAAATTCACATATTTAACATGTACACCAATTGTCAATTATTTGATATAAAAAAATGAAAAAAATATTTTTGCACAATCAATGTATCTTCTGTTCTTTTAGTTTGAGTAACAGTAAATTTTATTAGGTTTGGAAATAACAGAATAAAATATTGTAATGAATATCGGTGTTATTTTAGTTCTTTCCATTATTAACAAAATAATTGTATGTCATTGATGTTAGTGACTGCAAAATTATACCTCGTTAGTCATTTGGCTCGTCATCTTATATTTGTTTGGCTAAAAAGAGCAGATGTTCGAAAATGAATTTAGTATATATTTAGTAAACAAAACACTGAGCTTTATATCTCAATTACACCACTATGAAGCCCATACATATGTACAGTTAGACAAAATAGCATCGGGACGAAATCTTCTGACTACATTGATTAAGTAACTTTTCCTTAAATAAAGAAAATACTGGTGAACAATGAACACGCAAACCGCCATTTGCCGACTTCCGGCTGAGCAAACACACAAACACGAATTTAATTATCAATAAAAAGCTAACACTTCACACATCCAGCCCAGACGAACCCACAGCCACGCACTCCACCGAGTGTATGCACCGAGTGCCGGTCAACAACAAAAAAACACAACATTTTTCGGATGCTGCGTCGCAACGTCACTGTGCGCTTGAAGGTCACCCTCAGGAAAAACATCTCCGATCCAAGCCGCTGCCCAACATCGTCTGCCTCATCCTCCTTCTCGCTGCGATTCGCTTCATGGAGTGTGCGAAATTCCGTCAGACATCTTCATGAAAACTCATCCCCAAACCCCACACAGCATCCCTCACCGTCCAGGCTGTCCAGCGGATCTTCCAAAATATTCTCCATCCTTCGCGCTTATCAACCGGCCACGATCATAACCCGTCATGCAGCCTCTCGCCGTGTTGTGTTGTATTGTGTTGTTGTGAGCAGCCGCATGAAAAGCCACACACTGTTAGGCCACGATTCTGAAGAAGTTCTAACCGAATCGCGAAGCTCTTAGCTTGGTGTCGTGATGGTGTGCGTGTGCGGTTAATTTCGTGGCATGATTTGCAGTATTTGGGGGTGCCCGGGGTAGTAAGGTAGTCGTTGCGCTCGAGAGCCAAGCCCCACGAAAGGCGTCCGTTTCGCATGCCAAACCTTAAGGGTAGCCAAACGGTACGGTCTCGAAAGCGAAAAAAACGAAAAATAGCTCCCTCTAGCTACTTCCCCTCTCGCGAAGCAAACGTAAAGAGAAGGTCGACGCAGCGCGAGTATGAAAATTCAAATAGAATAAAAGTAATTGCACAAAAAACGCCTTCTCCAGTGATCTACTCACCTAATTTATGGTCTTTTTTTCTCCATGCTTCGTGTTCTTAAGGGCGAAACTGAAGTAGTAGAAAGCGAGAGCACAATAATGACGTGAACAGACAGGCATAGAATGGATCGAGTTGAAATCGGTTTCATTTTTATTTCTACATGTGGCCCATCAATGAAACTACAAGAACACGAACATTGCTACTTCCTGTGTGGTGTGTTATTTGCTACATCTGTGTTCACATTATGCAACGCAACTGTGACACTTTGTTTCCATAGTGTGTAGCTGTTCAACTTTTTCTTTCGAACTTTTTCTTTCGAAATCGATGAAAAACTAATCACCTCATAAGCTGCCGTGGATGGAGCAGCGTGCGGAGTAGCATTACGTTACAAACCCATTTCCGACACTTCCTAGTTCCGTCAACCGTAAAATGCGCGTCTCGAGTGTAACGTCGTCTTTCGTCAGGTGTGAAAACAAACAGAGGCAAAAAACCGCAATCCAATTCAGACAAGTCGCGGTGCACCGAAGTGGTTTAAACGGTGTATTAGAGGTGTGTTTTTTTCACGCCGGATTGTTTCCTTTGCAGTTACGCAGGAGCCGGCTTACGTCACGTCTTAGCGTATTACGGAAACGATTGTAAGCAGAAATAATACCTAAGAAATAGAAAAAAAATCAAGTGATCATTGAGAGAGCGAAAGTATTCAGCTGAGTTGATGCATTGTGAACAATTTCAAAAATCTAAACATGAAAAATGATCGATTACAGTAATAATGATATGTTAGGGGACGTGTTATAGGCTGTATGGTACATAAACAATTGATCTGTACCATCTTCAAATAATTTGGATATACATTTTATACAACAATTGGAAAAGAGTATTTAAGGAAATGTAATCACATTATCGTTTCAAAGTAATTTAACATTATCGTTTTAATAAGTTTCGTTCTTTATGTGATACCATTAGCTCTAGTGAGCGGATTTCTATCCTACGTATGTTCACTAATTATATCATCCATTGATAACGATATCGTTAAATGTTCTTTGTAATACTCTGTACAAATATGTTTGTAGTGGAGAAGGACGTCATTGCATCGGAAATGTTTTAATAATACCAGCAACATGTGTTCTTGTATGTTCATGTATAATGATAACGTATGCATTAAATAAAAGCGGCTTTTTTCAAACGACTGGTAAAAATAAACGGTTAAAGATACTTTATCAAATCAAATTACATTTGTTTCTATATTATGTTTATTATTGTACAAAAATATAACCAATGAACATTTATTATAAAAATATTTGTTTTCTAGATTTTATGAGGCATTTACATAAGCTTTTTCACGTACATGGATACACACAGCAACATTAGTGGTTGGTGAGTTCTAAACATAGTTCAACGCGTTTGGCGTACTCTCGAAACATGGATGCATTAGTCATCACTTCAAACCTCTGGAAGTGCAATAATATGGCCATGAGTAAAACATTCTCTTCAGCTCAACCATTTCAATCCCAGCAGAGTTGTTGTCACAAAATTAATATTCATTGAAAGCAGTTCCCTTCGCGGTGCATGCACGCACACGGAGCTTTCTTCTGCATCGTGCTTCGGCCCAGGAGGAGGCAATGCAACTTCGTACGAAACATGTGTTAAGTATGTCTATGAATGAGTGGCATTGTGTGGAGGTAAATTTATTCATAAAGATAAAAAAAAAGAATCATCGATAAAAGAGATACGTGTCCGTTGGCCAGGAGTTCTGATGCCGATGCCTCAACAGGGTGCTCCATACGCGCGGGGTGGGATGGGTGGGACAGGTTTGAGAATGTGATTGTACAAAAATATGTCTACTCCATTCCGGGCCACCTGGCGGCACTTGGCCGGGACTTTGGCCATAGGTGTCGAAAAAAAAATGTTGGCATTATCTTCAGTTCTTAGGTTGCCATTTTCATCAATTCATCCCCGGTTTTGGCCACGAAATTATTTGAATATATTCTCCTCGTGAAATGTGTCCAGAAAATCTCGATCGGACAGAGCTGGGCCACGTTAGGATGGTTAACATGGTTGAGCGCCACCGGAATGCCCAACTTCTCCATTTCTTCCAGCGCTCGCTTCGAGGAGTGGGCCAAACTAGACATGGCCAAAACACCAATCGTGGTATTTTTTATGAAGTAATTAACTTTTGGGAGGCACTCCGTACTATAAATCACTCCGGTCAATGCCAACCACGATGAAAAGAAGAGGGACTTGGCATCTGCTTTTCGCTGATTTTGAGTCGCAGGAACACCTTCCTCGGGAACTTATTATGGCCAGAATCAGGTTTCCTTTCGATAGGTTTTCCCTCCTCCAGAAGTGCCTGAATCTTATAAAAAATTTCCCAATAGTATCCGGCTAATACAAAGTGTGTCACAATGGCACGAACTTTGTTAGGCTCGGATTGAACAGGCGGTTCGAACAAATCATAGAATGGAGATCTTTCACTGTTTTGACCATAGCTAATGTAAATGAAGTGATAGAGGCGCCAAATTTTGACAGTATGTTGTCAACAAGTATACATTGACCACTGAATGAATTACCGACCATTGGGTGTTCTCATGGGGGTAATCTCATGAAAAATCGAAACATTTTGTCGCTTTTTTTAATGGATACGTTAATCAGCCAACTGTCGCGTTTTTCACCACTAAATATTTTCATTCCACTAACTGGTATTGTTATCACTAATTTAACAAAATTGATTGATACATTAGAGCAAACAACTAAACTATTTAACGACAAAATTAATTGGTTAAGTAGCGCCATCTCTTATAATACTTCTAAAATATTTTTACAGGGAAGTTACAGGGAAGCTACAGCTATTTCCCTTTGTTAAGATATACACCATAGGTGTCGAAAAAAAAATGTTGGCATTATCTTCAGTTCTTAGGTTGCCATTTTCATCAATTCATCCCCGGTTTTGGCCACGAAATTATTTGAATATATTCTCCTCGTAAAATGTGTCCAGAAAATCTCGATCGGACAGAGCTGGGCCACGTTAGGATGGTTAACATGGTTGAGCGCCACCGGAATGCCCAACTTCTCCATTTCTTCCAGCGCTCGCTTCGAGGAGTGGGCCAAACTAGACATGGCCAAAACACCAATCGTGGTATTTTTTATGAAGTAATTAACTTTTGGGAGGCACTCCGTACTATAAATCACTCCGGTCAATGCCAACCACGATGAAAAGAAGAGGGACTTGGCATCTGCTTTTCGCTGATTTTGAGTCGCAGGAACACCTTCCTCGGGAACTTATTATGGCCAGTACCAGGTTTTCTTTCGATGTACTTTTCCTCCTCCAGAAGTGCCAGAATCTTATAAAAAATGCCCAATAGTATCCGATCAATACAAAGTGTGTCACAATGGCCAAGATTGTTAGGCACGGATTAAGCAGGCAGGGATTGAACAAATCATAGAATGGAGCTCTTTCACTGTTTTGATCATAGCTAATGTAAATGAAGAGATAGAGGCGCCAATTTTTGACAGTATGTTGTCAACAAGCATACATTGACCACTGATTGGATGACCGACCACTGGGTGCCAGGATAATCTCATGAAAAATCAAAGCATTTTGTCGCTTTTTTTAATGCAAACGTTATGAAAAAGGAGACATTTATTACAAATTGACAGTTGCAAATGAAGATATACACTTCCGTCGTTTAGCTTTTGAGTCTTGAAAATATTGTAAGAACCCAAACGAACGTATTATCAAACCAATTATTATAAATATATGACAAGTACTCTGCTACATAAAACAACTAATAGAGCGTCCAAACTACGTCGTTGTCGTATCAGCTGATCTTTTAATTCATATGTAGCTTTTAAGGATGATTACCGGCTGTATAATTTTCCGTTGATAATAGATATATGGAGCCATTTTCAAAACGCTGTTTTGGCGCTACAACTTAATTGTAGCGAATCTTACTTTCATGTAATAATTGACAATCGAACAATAGCGAGATTCTACATTGAATATAACGAATGCAACAAACAAATGTTAAAGTGTTTATCTTTTCTGCATTCACCAATGAACATTTATTATAAAAATATTTGTTTTCTAGATTTTATGAGGCATTTACATAAGCTTTTTCACGTACATGGATATACACAGCAACATTAGTGGTTGGTGAGTTCTAAACATAGTTCAACGCGTTTGGCGCACTCTCGAAACATGGATGCATTAGTCATCACTTCAAACCACTGGAAGTGCAATAATATGGCCATGAGTAAAACATTCTCTTCAGCTCAAGCATTTCAATCCCAGCAGAGTTGTTGTCACAAAATTAATATTCATTGAAAGCAGTTCCCTTCGCGGTGCATGCACGCATACGGAGCTTTCTTCTGCATCGTGCTTCGGCCCAGGAGGAGGCAATGCAACTTCGTACGAAACATGTGTTAAGCATGTCTATGAATGAGTGGCATTGTGTGGAGGTAAATTTATTCATAAAGATAAAAAAAAGAATCATCGATAAAAGAGATACGTGTCCGTTGGCCAGGAGTTCTGATGCCGATGCCTCAACAGGGTGCTCCATACGCGCGGGGTGGGATGGGTGGGACAGGTTTGAGAATGTGCCCTTTGCCTGCTTTCCTCGAACTCCGATTTCATTAAAAAAAATCAACTTCTTCGAACCGTTCCAAACTTTGAAACAATCCCATGACTCTTTCGGTCGGCCCTAGGTATCCCCCATCGGCATCGGTTGCCTGCTACATCATTCCAGCGTTTAGCTGAACCACGACGCCAAGCAGACAAGAGCTACCTCGTTACTTCGTCATTTTGATGGCATTTAAAGACCCCGCCAGCTTCAATGGCGTTATTTATTCTGCGTTCGACAGCTCCGCATTTGCTACGGTTGCATCAACCCAGCCCGACCGGCCGGGGGATGGGATGCACGTTTGATTTATTGCCACTCATTTCGGGGGCCGATCGAATGTGCGGGCCCGCGTGTGCAAATCATGGTGCAAATTGATTGCTCAAAAATCTGAACGGTCATAAGCGGGTCGGTCGGTCGATTTACCAGCGGCGCATTGTTCACGCAGTAGCGACGACCACAGCTTGCACAACATTGTTGCAGGCGGTCGTGTTTTTTTCTTCTTATGAACGGCAGACACCTTATACATATTTTAATGTACAAGCACACAAAAAACAACACTACCCGCATGATGTATCGATGCGCCATCGATCAGCCAGGCAGGGAACGAAAGATGGAACATGATGAGGAGATATTCATCAACATGGAAGCGCAATATAGGGTTTTGTAAAATTTATGTTTTTATTATATGGTAACTATTTTAGCCATGTAAATTATAATCGGGTAATTTAAATGATTTGTCTTCAGATCAGAAGGCATCGCTTGGAATAGCACAAGTGTAGTTCGAACTACTTAATTTATTATATAGCATTCTCTTAAGAAAAAAGAGTTAAAAAGTGAGATCAAAAGTTCCTCTTGATTTGTTTTTTGTCTGAGGCTGAATTCGGGGGCCGAAACATGGATGCATTAGTCATCACTTCAAACCTCTGGAAGTGCAATAATATGGCCATGAGTAAAACATTCTCTTCAGCTCAACCATTTCAATCCCAGCAGAGTTGTTGTCACAAAATTAATATTCATTGAAAGCAGTTCCCTTCGCGGTGCATGCACGCACACGGAGCTTTCTTCTGCATCGTGCTTCGGCCCAGGAGGAGGCAATGCAACTTCGTACGAAACATGTGTTAAGTATGTCTATGAATGAGTGGCATTGTGTGGAGGTAAATTTATTCATAAAGATAAAAAAAAAGAATCATCGATAAAAGAGATACGTGTCCGTTGGCCAGGAGTTCTGATGCCGATGCCTCAACAGGGTGCTCCATATAAGTAGCGCCATCTCTTATAATACTTCTAAAATATTTTTACAGGGAAGTTACAGGGAAGCTACAGCTATTTCCCTTTGTTTTATTTTTATTTATTTATTTATTTAAATAATTAACGGCCTGGCCGTATTGCTTGTTATTTCCCTTTGTTAAGATATACACTTCCGTCGTTTAGCTTTTCTTTCATTTTGAGTCTTGAAAATATTGTAAGAACCCAAACGAACGTATTATCAAACCAATTATTATAAATATATGACAAGTACTCTGCTACATAAAACAACTAATAGAGCGTCCAAACTACGTCGTTGTCGTATCAGCTGATCTTTTAATTCATATGTAGCTTTTAAGGATGATTACCGGCTGTATAATTTTCCGTTGATAATAGATATATGGAGCCATTTTCAAAACGCTGTTTTGGCGCTACAACTTAATTGTAGCGAATCTTACTTTCATGTAATAATTGACAATCGAACAATAGCGAGATTCTACATTGAATATAACGAATGCAACAAACAAATGTTAAAGTGTTTATCTTTTCTGCATTCACCAATGAACATTTATTATAAAAATATTTGTTTTCTAGATTTTATGAGGCATTTACATAAGCTTTTTCACGTACATGGATATACACAGCAACATTAGTGGTTGGTGAGTTCTAAACATAGTTCAACGCGTTTGGCGTACTCTCGAAACATGGATGCATTAGTCATCACTTCAAACCTCTGGAAGTGCAATAATATGGCCATGAGTAAAACATTCTCTTCAGCTCAACCATTTCAATCCCAGCAGAGTTGTCCATAGGTGTCGAAAAAAAAATGTTGGCATTATCTTCAGTTCTTAGGTTGCCATTTTCATCAATTCATCCCCGGTTTTGGCCACGAAATTATTTGAATATATTCTCCTCGTAAAATGTGTCCAGAAAATCTCGATCGGACAGAGCTGGGCCACGTTAGGATGGTTAACATGGTTGAGCGCCACCGGAATGCCCAACTTCTCCATTTCTTCCAGCGCTCGCTTCGAGGAGTGGGCCAAACTAGACATGGCCAAAACACCAATCGTGGTATTTTTTATGAAGTAATTAACTTTTGGGAGGCACTCCGTACTATAAATCACTCCGGTCAATGCCAACCACGATGAAAAGAAGAGGGACTTGGCATCTGCTTTTCGCTGATTTTGAGTCGCAGGAACACCTTCCTCGGGAACTTATTATGGCCAGTACCAGGTTTTCTTTCGATGTACTTTTCCTCCTCCAGAAGTGCCAGAATCTTATAAAAAATGCCCAATAGTATCCGATCAATACAAAGTGTGTCACAATGGCCAAGATTGTTAGGCACGGATTAAGCAGGCAGGGATTGAACAAATCATAGAATGGAGCTCTTTCACTGTTTTGATCATAGCTAATGTAAATGAAGAGATAGAGGCGCCAATTTTTGACAGTATGTTGTCAACAAGCATACATTGACCACTGATTGGATGACCGACCACTGGGTGCCAGGATAATCTCATGAAAAATCAAAGCATTTTGTCGCTTAAGATATACACTTCCGTCGTTTAGCTTTTGAGTCTTGAAAATATTGTAAGAACCCAAACGAACGTATTATCAAACCAATTATTATAAATATATGACAAGTACTCTGCTACATAAAACAACTAATAGAGCGTCCAAACTACGTCGTTGTCGTATCAGCTGATCTTTTAATTCATATGTAGCTTTTAAGGATGATTACCGGCTGTATAATTTTCCGTTGATAATAGATATATGGAGCCATTTTCAAAACGCTGTTTTGGCGCTACAACTTAATTGTAGCGAATCTTACTTTCATGTAATAATTGACAATCGAACAATAGCGAGATTCTACATTGAATATAACGAATGCAACAAACAAATGTTAAAGTGTTTATCTTTTCTGCATTCACCAATGAACATTTATTATAAAAATATTTGTTTTCTAGATTTTATGAGGCATTTACATAAGCTTTTTCACGTACATGGATATACACAGCAACATTAGTGGTTGGTGAGTTCTAAACATAGTTCAACGCGTTTGGCGCACTCTCGAAACATGGATGCATTAGTCATCACTTCAAACCACTGGAAGTGCAATAATATGGCCATGAGTAAAACATTCTCTTCAGCTCAAGCATTTCAATCCCAGCAGAGTTGTTGTCACAAAATTAATATTCATTGAAAGCAGTTCCCTTCGCGGTGCATGCACGCATACGGAGCTTTCTTCTGCATCGTGCTTCGGCCCAGGAGGAGGCAATGCAACTTCGTACGAAACATGTGTTAAGCATGTCTATGAATGAGTGGCATTGTGTGGAGGTAAATTTATTCATAAAGATAAAAAAAAGAATCATCGATAAAAGAGATACGTGTCCGTTGGCCAGGAGTTCTGATGCCGATGCCTCAACAGGGTGCTCCATACGCGCGGGGTGGGATGGGTGGGACAGGTTTGAGAATGTGCCCTTTGCCTGCTTTCCTCGAACTCCGATTTCATTAAAAAAAATCAACTTCTTCGAACCGTTCCAAACTTTGAAACAATCCCATGACTCTTTCGGTCGGCCCTAGGTATCCCCCATCGGCATCGGTTGCCTGCTACATCATTCCAGCGTTTAGCTGAACCACGACGCCAAGCAGACAAGAGCTACCTCGTTACTTCGTCATTTTGATGGCATTTAAAGACCCCGCCAGCTTCAATGGCGTTATTTATTCTGCGTTCGACAGCTCCGCATTTGCTACGGTTGCATCAACCCAGCCCGACCGGCCGGGGGATGGGATGCACGTTTGATTTATTGCCACTCATTTCGGGGGCCGATCGAATGTGCGGGCCCGCGTGTGCAAATCATGGTGCAAATTGATTGCTCAAAAATCTGAACGGTCATAAGCGGGTCGGTCGGTCGATTTACCAGCGGCGCATTGTTCACGCAGTAGCGACGACCACAGCTTGCACAACATTGTTGCAGGCGGTCGTGTTTTTTTCTTCTTATGAACGGCAGACACCTTATACATATTTTAATGTACAAGCACACAAAAAACAACACTACCCGCATGATGTATCGATGCGCCATCGATCAGCCAGGCAGGGAACGAAAGATGGAACATGATGAGGAGATATTCATCAACATGGAAGCGCAATATAGGGTTTTGTAAAATTTATGTTTTTATTATATGGTAACTATTTTAGCCATGTAAATTATAATCGGGTAATTTAAATGATTTGTCTTCAGATCAGAAGGCATCGCTTGGAATAGCACAAGTGTAGTTCGAACTACTTAATTTATTATATAGCATTCTCTTAAGAAAAAAGAGTTAAAAAGTGAGATCAAAAGTTCCTCTTGATTTGTTTTTTGTCTGAGGCTGAAGCTTCTATACGAACATTTTCGAAACGATATCCCGCTCTACTAATGTACCAATTTCAGTTAGCTCCCTGTTCATTAGAATTGCATTTTTTTCTTAAGCAATGTTGTTATGATCAGTGTGTGATTTGGTATAGTTCCATTAATTTTGTTGCTACAGTGTTGACATGTAAATAAAGTTGTCGTGACATGACGAATAATAGTTTTTGTGTTTCTATAACTGTCAATTAATGAAAAGTGCAATGTTTGCTTCTTGTTTTCTATTATATCGAGATGGAAAATGGAATACTTTTGGAAAACCCGAAGTTTACAAGACCCACATTCAGAGACTCAACCTCTCACATGAACGATTGATCTACTTTGAATCAGTTCCACCGCGTGCAAAGGAATCACTTCCACCTCTACTGTTCAACATGCAATTGCAATTATTGGCATATTCTTGCTTTTATTTTTGCTGATTTTAAATTGTATTGCATTGTTTTGTAATCTGTTTTTTCATCTTTTCGTTTTATATTGTTTTTGTGTTTTCTCTAACTTTGTTTCGTCTATGTCTCGATTACTGTCTTTTCATAAATTCTACAAGTTTTTTAGAAGGGTGCTTGCTTGGGAAAAAAATCCGATTTAGTGCACTCTGTTTTATATTGACTCAAATACTACTAAATCAGTGGTTTCATTTTAGCTAATATATTTGAACAATGTGTTATTCAAACAGTTATGACATAACATGGATTTCTTCAAAGATTTTATGCACTGCACTTCGAAAAATATTTTAAAACCTGTAGTTCACTGTACTTTCACAATAATCAAAGAAAACAACACTACACAAGCGCCAATCTACTCTTGGCGAATCGAAATTCCTGCGATTTCAGGCAAATATGCAGGCGATGCGTTCGTTTAGGCAACGATTGCGATCGCTAAGCTCGAGAATCTCTATCACTCTGTCGCTTAACTCTTATCCGGTAAGAGCAACGATACGATAGAGGAAGTGGCGGTGCAATAACGGCACAACAAAATAATTGATTCGATTACTGCGGTAAGTGTGAATAAATCAGATGCAAATTGCCACTAATTCTACGAAGGCACTCCGATCACCATCTAGGCGAGCTGCGGTCGAGTGCGCGTCGAATGCATGTGCGGAAGAATGTCACTGGTACTGGGCGGCAAGATTTATGGAGCACTGGGCAAGGAACGCTGCAAGAAACCCGTACCGTGCAAACGCCCACGGATGCATCAGGTCGAACGATGCGCCCGCGAACGAGTGAGTAAGACGTCGCCCGACGGAGCTTTTGTGAGCGCTCAGTGACGCAGCGATCTCTCCGAGGCACAGTCATATTGTTCCAGCATCCCGGAGGTCGGTACAGAGCAAATAGAGGGCCATAAAGCAGGGTGACAGCGTGCCGAGGAGATGGGGTGGATCTATCAGCCTAACCTCCAGGATTGTCGGTTTCCCTTTCGCGTGGTACGCTAATTAACGATGCCATTTGCGAGGTTATGAATCACTAGCGAGAACCGGTTCAGTTCATTGTGGTCTCGCGATCACGGCCCTTTTGCGGAGGGTGCTCGAATCGATCCTTGGGGCGTGTTCAGAAGCCTTGCGATGGAATGGGGGGTTTCCATCGCCGTACCGTCGACTGCTCGTGATCATCACGCTGCTGTTATCACCGCTTGGGAGAAAATTTACCTCCAACGAGTTGGCAACGGGCCAGCTAGTACATTAGAATCATTCGTTGTGCAATCGTCTTGATGAATAGCAGAGGCTCTGGGCTAATCCCAGAATTAATTGTTGTAAATCCAGTTCTAGGTTCGATGCGCACAGCGCGCACAACCTGTACATGGTTACGTTGGCAAGTAGAATGAGTTTTAAACCAACGTTTAAGTACTGGACATAAAGTTCCATTAAATAGTTTACTCGTATCAATAAGCGCACATAGCATGTTATATAGGAAACGAAATGGTTCAAGCCTACTACAATACTTTGGTCCGACATTGAAAGAGGAGATCCACGATATTGAAATTCGTTTACATCGGACCTAAACCATATTTTTGCCCTACGACAAGCTACAACACAACCATATTTACACAGCAAATAGACGCTTCGGTGACAGTGATCCTGGAAGGGGAATGCAGCCTTGCAGGCATAGTCTCCGCTTATTACAATTACGCTAGCGCGTTGCATGATGCCCGTTCTGCGTTGACTTTTGTCATTCCTCCGTCGAAAGCACAACGTTGCCAAGACGCACTGCTCTGCTAACGCCCTGCACGAGCGCTAGTTTCGAACCAATAAAGATCTACAGCCAACAGTCAACGGGTGGACAGCGCAGAACGGATCGATGACATGCGTTTGCCTTTGCGTGATGAGTTTTATGGCGATAGCTTGTTAGCGACAAATGAACGATGTCGGCCGCACTTGCGGATGGCACTCCGGCAGCATTTGTAATTTATCAACCGCGGTTTCGAGGGCAGCGAAGGAATCGATCTTGGAACCGGCACAGCATCGACGCGACGATCGTAATAATAATGCCGACGATACTTACGACTCACGGTCGTCATGGCGCGGCGTGTAATCGGAGATTTTGGGCGAAGCTAATGAGGATCGTAAAATGGAAGGAACATATATATATTTTAACGAGTTATCTTTTTACGAGAAGCGCGTGTTCAAAACGTAACGGTCGTCGACATTTGTTTGTTTAATAGCGGCGTATCGAACCATGATTGTGCGTGGATCTATGAGTTATGAGTGTATGTCTTGGGCTTAATGCTTCTCCTAATCGTGGAGTTTTATGATAAGGCAAGAATACGTTAAGGTAGGTTTGGTATGGTAGAATTAATGTGTTGAAAATAATGGACACTAATAAGCCTTTATACTCAAACAGTCATAGCGTTCTTAAAAGTGCCCAAAACGATTCATATCATCGGTAAAATGCATTTTGGGATGGTTAAGGCAATAAAGAGAGTGAGACAGTACATCCTGTGGTCTAATAGTGGGCTAATAGTGGTCTAATAGTGGACAGTACATCCTGTGGTCTAACAGATCTAATAGAAAAAGTTGAGCCAAAGCTAGGCATTATTCGTATCATGCAGAGATTTTCGATTTTTTTATGAAAGAAAATTTTGCATAACATTTTACATTTTTCTCAAAACTCCTCAACCGTTTAACACTCTCCGCCAACCTTGAAGATAAATAAAATATCACCATCAACACAAATAAATATAAACCTAGAAGTCTAAGAAGTTGCCTGAAACTGTTATGAAGGTCGTGGTACGATTAGGGTTTAAAATCTTGGAAAACTTCATAAAAAGTAATAGACTATGGCATGCACACTAATTTTGCCGAGTATAGTACTTCTTGTAAACTCCCAGTTGTGACAATACGTAATGTAGTAAATTTCTGAAAATATTTATACAATTGCTGTTTTCAAGGGTGTATTTAAAACATGTAAATGCAAAACAATAAAAACAACATAAAAATCCTTCCATACAAACCACAATGGTTATCAACATTTGATAATACCAACTATTGATACAAGTTTTATTCCAAAACTTAAACATACGCTTTTTTCGCCTACTTCGTAAAGTGCTATTACTATTACTAGCTATTTTGCAATAGTTCACACAATATTTTATCTATTGATTGGTTGTCATTGATGGCATGCTCTCTTTATGTGAAAACTCCCTTAATGGAAGTTAAACTATAAATCAACTAAGTCTCAAATAACGATAGTTCCTATTTATTATATTTTTGAGGCAATGTATTTCGAAGATATCTGACAATTCTTTTGTTCTGAGTTTATAAACCACAAACAATAAACAAAACTTTCGTTCTTATTTTTGCTCGCCCTATTCAAAGAAGCGAGAAGCAAGAGTGTTCCAGTCCGAGACGACTATCCCCAAAACTCATACACTGCTTGTAATAAAAACAATTCACCCCTCAACACGGCACATGATTGCACGAGCCTCGTTAACTCTAAATTGCACTTGGCCATGCTTGAACGAACCATTCAAACTGAACAATGTTTTGGTGGTGGCAACTATTTCGGGAGAATCTAATTAGGAGAACATGGTTTGCGAGAGTTCAGCAGAAGAAAAAAAAAAACTTCAAATGCCTAAACGCTTATTTCCGCCGGCGCTTCTGACGGTACGGAACGCGCAAGCAGCCAGGGATGTACAACACACACAATAAGCTCTGATACCATAAATCATTCGCCATTATGGCAGTATGAATAAACTCCACCGCCGGTGCGATCGCCGAAAGCCTAGACCACGTCGCTCGTGTTCTAGCCATGACGGAAGGAACACGGGCCGGGCAGCGTGCGAGACGCGGTTAGCGAGGCAAACACGTCGATCGTACAGTTCCCGGCCGCAGGTGAAACTGGTAACCATGCGTAGAACAGCATCTGGAGGTAGGTGGGGCGCTAGCACGGAGCAGTGGAAGCATGAAATGAGGAACTCATTCAGCAGACATGCGATTTCCTCATTTTATCACCC
Source organism: Anopheles cracens (assembly GCA_002091845.1). Taxonomy (NCBI): domain Eukaryota; kingdom Metazoa; phylum Arthropoda; class Insecta; order Diptera; family Culicidae; genus Anopheles; species Anopheles cracens. Next base: position 80,207 of record KZ069079.1, read on the forward strand.
CCTAATTGAATAGTCACGACTTCGGCGCACAGTACGGGCACCTCTTGCCCTGTACGGTCAGGTTCAGGCCACTGAACACTAGTAGACGATTGCTCTTCTTTTTGCCGCTAATGTGGTATTGTGGATATTTTGGAACCTCGCTTGAATAACGGCTCGCACCTGAGATGTTACGAATGGTAAGCAGTCGCTCGACGGTAGCGAGCTGCGGTCGCGATGACTTACCCATGCCCAACGCAGCAAAGAGAGGATCTTACAAATTCCAAGAATCTAGCTCGCGTGAGTCATACCTCGATCGTGTTTTTTATGGAGAATTGGCTAACGAGAATATCATGCAAAAAAAGTTCTACGGATATATGCATTGAGTCACAAAACACGTGTCCAGCTCATACGGAACCTGGACCTTGACGCAATTTTTGCAATCCAACAAAGCACTACAAGGCACTACACTGTGCGAAATCCGAAACTGGTCGCTTTTCCGCAAAAGTGAATGCAAAGCCGAAATACTTTGCCAGCATCTTTTGCAAACGATTTATCATTGTGGCAAGCGCGACGTAATAATCGTAATCGATTCAATCGGATCTTCCTCCCCTGACGGCCGGTAGCGACCAGGAGAATGGGACCGGGTAATTGTGGGCCTGTGGCTTTTTCTGCGCCCATAAACAACCCATACCCGGGGAAGTTCTATCCACCGAAAAATGACCTTCAACTTGCGCCCGCAAAACGCTGCCGACGCGGCTGCCACAGGAAGGAGAACCTGTACCGAAACTACCCCCCAAGCAATCGCGCCTCATAACCGAACCTTACGATAGCACCTCCAAAGCCAGCGTCCAAAAATCAAGAATGGGCCAAACCAACACAACAGCGAAAAAAAACCACTCCGCACGGCATCTGAAACATATCTGCCAAAACCCGGGCCCTGGGCCGTGTTTGTGCGTTCGGTGCGCGATTCGGCCCGGGCTGCTGCTCGATTCGGTCGGTCTTCTTCGAAATAATTATCTTCATCTTGCCGAAACTTCATCATGCCTCTCGGAAGGCATTTCCAAGAGCAGCGAATCCAGCACAGCCTCACGGCGCGATGGAACCGGTTCAGTGGCTTTTGTAATCACCTCCGGCTTCGGTCGACAAGGGGTTTGCCGGTCTTCCAGCGTCGCTTCCTGGTTCTTCCGCGCGAGATTCTCGAGCGCACTTTTCTATTGCCCGGCACTGGCTGGAGGAGCCGCTCTTCAGCCGAAACCTGCTCGTACTTGACGCAGGGACGCCCCATAAGTACGCGGTGGCCCATTCAAGCGCAGTGCATCCGTCGATGACAGTGAACAAATCTCCGGCTCCGACTACACAAACAAACTCCGGTATCTCCGGCATCTCGGGGCAGATGATCCGAACTGCACCGAACCAAACGGATCTCCAACCGTGTACATCGCCGGTGTCGTTTCCCTCCAGCCATGCCCCAACCGTGCCGACGTGCCCGCCCGCTTGCGTGTGGAATAAATTTATGGAATGATACTGCTGCGGCGATAAATAATGAACGATATTTATTCCACCAGCCGGCCGTCTTCTCGGTGGCTCCTCCAACGAGACCGGTTGGCATATTGGCTTGCGCACACGGCTGTCCGGCACCGCGCGGGCAAAACGCGGAAGAGCACGTTAAGGTCAATCAGAACCGCCCGGTTGCGCGAGAACATATGGGGTGGCCGGTGTAAGCGTCAAGCCGCGAGACGCCATTGCTCGGTCGGCAATCACGGAAATCCCTGCCGTACGCACCAGGCGCCCAGCCGCCAAGCCGTGAGCAAACCGTGATACCGCACCGGCAGTGGACAACGTCAAACTCTTTGTGGTGTGATTTGGCGGCACCACCATTTGATGGGGGTTAGTGGTTGCCGTGCGTGTACGTGTATCGTACCCGGCACGCGCACATGCGTAGGCAAAAATAGTTGGTTCGCGCGCCTCTCAGGGACGTTTCCAACAAAGCCGCGCGAGATCGCGGGACAGGGCCATCGAACTCCACGTACGCTCGTCAGAGACTTTGGTCAAACACTTCGACAGCAAATACAGGTGGCTCACAGTCGCTAATGTCACAGCGACAATAGAACAGAACAAACAGCGGGCTCTCCAGTTTGGGTTTTTTGTCCATTTGTTTTACATTCTTGTACACAACGAAAGGAGTAAACAAATTTCAACAAACTGCAGATTTGTTGTGACAGACGCTTGCTTGGCCTGTCAGTACAATAGAAGCGAAAGAAAGGAGTAAACAAATTTCAACAAACTGCAGATTTGTTGTGACAGACGCTTGCTTGGCCTGTCAGTACAATAGAAGCGAAATTTCTGAAAAATGTACATTTTTTTTTTTAAATCTACCTTAACACAAGTAATTGAGCAGTTTTTTTTGTGAAGCCATGTACCTGTAAACTTACGTTTTATTAGACAGCCATAACTGGCTCAGTCGTTGTGAGAAGAATACAGTCCATTTTCATTCTTGACTTTTTTCTAGATGATTGAAATTTGCAAACTGCTTATCTGAAGAGGTATAACATTCACTGTTGATCTAACATTCTTGTGTACGTCTTGGACCTTGTATTAACTTCCTCATGGAATGAATAACTGCCAATAACGAATGTTACCCAGTGAGCTATTTTATATTGTTCGCGAGACATACTGAAAGTGATACATATGTACTATCGCCTTTTACAATAGAGAATGATAACCGTTGTTATCATAACGTTTAAAAAATAATGTTTTCAATATTACAAAACGTTTCAGAGGTGAAACGTTGCTTATTCTATCAATAAATGCTGAGGGATAGTCAAAACAATAAGAGAAAAGAGTCGTTAAAGGACGAGAAAGCTCTTGAAAACGTCATGCATACATCACTTACAATTATAAGTAATAATTAATATGCAATAAACCAAACCGGGTCACTCTGACCTTAGCGAGTGAGTGGAAATCAGAAGTGGTGTGAAGGAGATGGAGAGTAAATGTATTCACAATTGTTCAAAAAAGGATCTTAAAGATGAGAATAGTTTTTATAACATCAACGCAATTTATCATAGCTTCGAAATGGGTTTGCACGAAGTGCGTTTCATTTCACAACTTAATCAATATCAAATATAGAATAGTCACTGAATATCTAACCGAGTCGAGTTATACATATTTTTTATGAGTAGAGCAAAAAGTTATGAAATTGACGAACCATTTTTTTATAACAATAAAAAAGAGCCATTATATTTTTTTTAATTTCCATTAAACTAGATAATTAAATAATACACAATGGATATTTAAAAAATATATAATGACTCGCCGTCATCTATTAATTTTCTTTTCAATACTCGAACATTGTTTAGCTCATATCACATATTGTTTTCCAATTATCTCACAAAACAAGTGGCGTTATAGTTATCGTGAAATACTAATACTTTATACAAATTATTGTTCTGTTTTCCTCCACCATATGCAAATTTACAATGTTGTTGTGATGTTTCAATTAATGCTATGAACCACGAAGCAGCACATGCGGTTAAACTAAAATATAACAGTAAACAGGTTTCTATATATAACTTCCTCGTATAGCCGATAACAGTTCGTCTACGGCGGAGATTAGTCTTATCACCGTGTCTTAGTGACTGAATAAAAAACAGTTTATTGACGGAAGGGTTCCATTTTATGGTACTTCCTCGTATGGTACGTGTTCTAAAACGTCGTCATCCATTATCGCCGCTTCGCTCTCGTGCCGCTACTGTATCGTACGGTCCATGAGCCGCTGCTTGGCTGAGCCGATTTCGCAACAAACTGCAGCAGTACGATACTCTCCACAATTCCAACCGCATCGCTTTATTTTCCTTCTGAAGGCCCTTTCGAAACACGCCGACGCACGTGGTACAACACTGCTTCCTGCCGTACGACTTTCGCTTTCCTTTTTTGATGAATTTTCTTTTGTTAGTGATGCGATCGGCAGCTAGCACCAGCAGACAGTGCCACACTTACTCATGCTTAATTATAAACCACGAATGAAAACAGACGTTTTCGAAAGCTAGTAGCACAATCGCACGCACCGTGTAATAGAACTTGTAACTCCTCTGTGACTCATACACGAACTGTCGAAAAAGGTGAGCAGACGTCCCGAATTATTCACCAGCACAGGGATGGAGCGTAGTTTAATTTAACGAGTCGTGTCGTGATGTTTGCCATCGTATCTGTGAAGCTGCTGGAGGAGTTGCTAGAGTACAGTGTGGATTTGATTGATTAGTTAATTGAGGAGTCATACAGCACACGAATGATGTGGTCGGGAACGTCCATGAACCTCGTCTCATTAGATAGGTTGTCTTTAATGGACCTTTATGTTCAAAGATGATTTATTTTTCATACGAAAGTACTTGAAGATTGTTCTTAAATCCAAAGATTTAAAGATCTCATGTTCCATCAATTGCTTTACGAAACATTTTTATTGGTAGCTTAGTTTGCGTTAAACTCCACTAAAACAAATCATAGTTCGTCAAACGTATCGTAGATATATTTAGGTCATTTTTTGCATTGGTTTGATCTACAAAAAGCTGTATTTTTGTTGCAAATTTTGCATTTTTTGCAAAAAGCAGTCGTCAATAACAATACTGCAATCTTAGCTTACAAATAACGGAAGTATGATTTACATTAATTTTGACGATGTTCAATGTAGTCTAGATGATTGGACAATCATTTTTATTAAATATGAGTGAATTATTGAGTGCCTGTAAAGAATCAGTCCAAGATTTGACTCCCATAGCATTTTGTACCACGCAATTCTATTTGAAAAGAGTCGATCCCAGAAAAGTGTCGAGCAAATGTCTTATAAGTGGACCCATTCACGCTTCATTCTAGAAAAGGTAAGTTTTCGTGCTACTAAGAAGATTTCAAGGCATCGACTTATGTTGAGTAATGGCTTTAGTTTGACTAAATTCGAATCTAGTAATGCTAGATTTCAGTGTTTGTATAGACTAGTTAAATCGGCCCGGTTACACTCGGGTTGAAACAACGTTTCTATTCGTTACAACTTTTGAGTTTGGCGTAGTAAAATGGATTTAAGATGTCTTGATTTTTGAAGAAGATGTTTTTAACAAAATAAACATGTAATTTGTTGTGGTGTTATCCTTGTTATACTGTAGCTATAACACGATCTGGCACTGGAAGTATTGTCTGGTGGAAACCAATTCTATCAGCTTGTATTTGGTCTTACATTTTAACTCATTTGTTGCATGTAATGAACAAAAATCATGAGCCCAGTTAATTAATCCCCTTGCTAACATTTATATGTCGATGTTCCTAGAACCGCGAAGAACTTTTGAGTGACCACTCTATTTAATTTATTACATACTATATTACCCACACATGTATATTAGTATTTTGTTTTGCTGAACCCTCATTGATAGGGTAGTGTTATGGTTAGTTATGTATAACCCAAGTTCTTTTTACAAACCATAAATATTTAGTAATTTAATCATGTCGCTAGATGCTATACCTTTGCACATATGCTTATACATTCTTTTTCATCCAATCCGATTGTAATCAAAACTCTTGATACTTAATCCAATAAATTGTATACTAAAATAATCGCAACTTGCAAAATAGGTTGTAGTTTATTTAAAATTTACTATATTATAGATCAAAAATCATGGTTCGTTCATCTATCATACTAATCGTATAACTTCAGTAAGGGTCACTATGGGTAACAACATTTCTTCGTCATTAGCCAACACTGCAACTGTTCATCTTATCCAGTATATCCAAAAGACAGTCCCATTGCGAGTCAAAACAACAAA
>KZ069079.1:88617-105421 GCA_002091845.1 Anopheles cracens
TTTGAACTGCCATCATCAGCACGTCAAACGTTAATGACTACAGCTCCAGTGGTAACTTCGATTCGTGCGAATGTGGAGTGCAATTGAAATTGAACAATTTTCACCAAACGTGTCCACATTTTCCTCTCGAAACTTGCATGTTCCACACACACGCGCGTACACACACACTCTGGCCGAAAAGGTGGTTATCAAATGTTCATATTCGTGCGCTCCGAAACAAAGCAACAACAAAAAAAGAGAGAAATCCCGCAGCGCAGACAGGTGATTGATAAATTTGTACGAATTTTCCAGCCCCCAGCACGCCCAGGGAAGCGACCAAGCGCGTTGCGGCCCAGGGACAACGTAATAAAAATGTTGTTAAATATTTTATGAACCACCAATTCGGTGCATCTCTTCCCGCAGTCCTGCTCCGCAGCTGGCAGGCTGGTGCAGGACGGGGTGATGCAGAAACATGAAAATTTGTCGTGCACGGCCGGACGCTTCGATGCACACATGTGCTCCGGTTGCTCCCTCCGCTTACGGTGGTGTTTTATTTTTTTTTTTATTAAATTTTTCTCACCCACCTTGGCTCTTTTCCTGTTGCTTTTTTATATTTTCAATGCATTTTTTGTTTCCTTTCGGCTAGAGCTTTAATGAAAAATGTATCACTACGGTTGGTGTGGTTGGTGTAGAAAAGCGGCCGGCGGGGTGGAAAATGAAACTGCCCGAAAATCGTCGGCCACAGCCACGTGGAGCCACGTGGGCTCACCGTTGATTATGATTAATAATTTATCATTATCACAGTTGGCTGATTGGAACTCTTTCCTTGATTGATGCTTATCGCAGCGTGATCATCGCGTGCATCATCCCAAATCTGACTGCATCGCCATGCAGCTGTTACGGTGGAGCGTTAAACTACGGATTCATTTATTTGGGCACAATGTTCCTGTAAACAGTCCGATTCGGTATTGACTCCTAGAACGCTGTTACGGGCATTTCAGACCCTCTTTTAGTTATCTCTCCCAGTGTCCCTAATGTTAAAATATATAAATAATAATGTTTGGTAATAAACTGAACCTGCTAAAAATGGATCAAACTTTCAGATCATTCTTGTACAAATATCGATCCGATCTCTACTGTCTCTACATAGAGAACTCAACATGTTTTGAAAAACTTTTATCGTTGAGTACCACACTAAATTGAGTACCATAGGCGTTTCCTCACATGTTTTAAGTATGTTTAGGTCATTTTCATATCGATACGTTTAGTTTTCGAATTAAATGACGTGATATAAATCTATTTAGATGCACAATTCTGTCTACGTTAGATATTTTTCATATTTTTGTTAGACCACCAAGGGATATACATGGATACGAAGAATATCAAAAGGTTATCTGTTCAGCATCAGTAAAACAAATGAAACCATGTGACCAGAAAATTCTTAAAATCAATATCCATTATTAAAATTGCATGGCAGGGGGTCATAAGACGTGTAAAAAAATCGTCCAAAAATCGTTCGACTAACTATATTTTACAACAAATTTCAAACTGATCAAAAATAATAGGAACATGTTTTTTATTATCCATTACAAACATAGTAGAACTTCATTTTCTACTATCGCTTCAAGTTTTCATTTTATTATGAAAAACAGGTATTCTTGTACAGCTGTATTATGGGCTGTATAACTTTACTACTGCATTTAATAGTTGCATTTTCACTTCTGTAAAGTTTTATCTTTAATATGTCAACCTTATTGTACGTTTTCACAATGTTTTATATATGTTTTCTTTTCAATATATTTTAATAACTATTTTTGAGTCAATATATTTTTATTTTTCCACTTTGATCTACATTGATATTTTAATTTTAGCATTAATTATTTTTCCATTTTTCTGTCTTATTATATGCTTCTCTTTTGATTAACACATGGTTCTGTTATGATTGATCATGTTATGATTTTTTTAATGACAATTGTCGTGTTCGTTCAATAAAGAATGTGTTGTATCCCAATCAACCATCGTCCTACACAAAACAATTATTTTATCTTTGTTCTTCCACTCCATCTTGCATCTTGATTACTTCCACTTCCACGGAAAAACTAGTCAAACGATGGAAAATAAATAAACCCTCAGCAACAATACCCGACAATCAGTTCCATTTTACTTCGGCAAGCATTAAAACGGCTCGTTGTGGTACAACCATCCCACAATATCTCCGTCCGCTTGCATTTGCACTGTGCATAAATTTCCAATCGACAATTCCATCACCTTTCAAGGGGGGGACACTGTCCTAACGAACCGTTTGCGCCTCCGATAACGAACGCCCGCCGACTCGATCTCGTCCTCTTGACAGCCACGCCGGGAAAAAGACGAACACGACATTAATGATCCTTGTGCGTCTGTGAAAGCTCCCCCTCCCCCTTGTCCGTAGAGGAAGAAAAAAAGAGCCTCGGAGAAGAAGCTCTACAGGAGAAAAATCTGGATTCTAAACTTTCCTCGTCAATCTACTCCCCGTCAAAAGCGAAACGACGCAGAGGGGACGACACGATGGGTGGTGGGAGCCGGTGAACCGAACCGGAAAAGTGTCGAAGGAACTGTCCCGGAAGTCAATCGGCTGTAGTCGCCACACGTGCGAGACCCTACGCGCCCACAGACCGGGCAGACCGGGTCTGAGGCTAAGAAGATTATCCTTCACACCGGTTTCGGAAGCAAGTGAAGCCGAACTTTTTCAGGTGGACCAGCTGCTCCTGCTGCTTGGCCCAACCGACGCCCTACCGACGGATCGTCGAGCCGGGTGCATTTGACGAAATCCGAGAAAAGTTTTTAACGACTTTTACTAATCTCCTTTTTTCTTGCTTCCTTCCCAAAATCCTCTGTTACATCGGAGAGCAACTTGCGGGAAAGCAAGTTTATAAAAATTACCTCGGGTGAATAATTGCAGCAGGAGAAAAGCACACTTTCGGATTTAGTTTCAGTACACAAACGAGACACGGGTGCTATTGCCTGTCTGGTCGATACATCAAGTTCAATTAAAATAGTTCCGCAAAAGCAGCGTCCAAATTAGGAGCAGCGGAGCCAAAACAACTCGAGGCATTTCTTCGTTTTCAGTTTCTGCTGGTGCAGGCGTAAGCCATAGTTTGCCTTTCCGTGGCGGAAAGTCTTTCGGATATTGCGTCTGAAATAGCGAGCCTTGTGGAACGTAAAATTAGTTTAAAACACATCAATTTTATTATCATTTTAATTGCATTTCTTTGCATTACTTGTTGTGCACATTTTACGTTTCGCGCACGGCTTGAAGGCACACGGCTACACGCGTAGCTGAGTTAATTAAATTAGTTTATCAAAGTATTTGCCGGGGGCAGTAAAACAAAACAGAACCACATCTACATCCACGGACGATACAGGCACGGACACGGTTACATTTTAGTTGCAGGTTAGTTTGAACATTAAATTTTCGTACTTCCGTTCCGCTGCATTCCGAGTACGATACAACGACGGATCTACCTTCACAAGGCACTCTGTTGGCACTGGGATACGGTTCGACTGTTGTTTCACTTCGATTTTATGATCGTGCCCTGGACACTTTTTTGCTTTTATCCGACTTCGGATAAACCTCGACGCCCGCTTTGCCGCCCGACTGTGTATGACGATTGTAGAGGCTGAAATGAAAGAATCGAATAAATGTTCGAAGGACGATCGAAGAAAAGCATGTCATAAACGCCAGATGCGCACATTCTATACGCCTCCGTCTTGATGTACTCCAGCACGTGGCTAATGCCGACCAGATACTGTTCGGCGATTGCCGTCACCCACGGATTCTCCTCCATCTTGAGCACCGATTTCGGTCCGGGCATGTCCAGGTTGGCGATTTCCGGTGGCAGCACGCCCAACCGATTGTTCTGGATGTGCAGTTCACGGATGCGCGTCAACTCGCCAATCTCGCGCGGTAGTTCAAGCAAATCGTTATCGCGAAGGCCAAGCTAGGGAGAGGATAGTACAATTAACAACCATAAATGAACCCTGTATTCAAGCTGCGCAAATCCACATTCGATACGTACAATCTGAAGATTCTTCAGGTTACGAATCTCCTTCGGCAGATACTCGAACTCGTTGTCCCCGAGATAGAGGGCACGCAGTGAATCTGGAAGTGTGCGATTCGTTTTAAACACTCTCGCATTTTCATTATTAGCACACCAAAAATTATGCTCATACCCATCATGAAGAAGTTCCCAGGCAGCACGTGCTCGTTCAGATTGTTGTACGATAAATCCAGCACCTCCAGCACAGGGAAGGCTCCAAACCCACGCGGCAGCGTGTTGAGGCGGTTGATCGAGCAGTTGAGAATTCTCAGCTTTGGCATCGACGAAAGCGACAGTGGCAGCTCCTCCAGATAATTGTTGGAAATGTTTAGTATCTCCAAGTTGTTCAGATTCGCAATCCCAGGTGGAACGGCTAGAAAAAATGAAAAAAAAAACCATGATAAACACTTCAATTGGCCTTGCGTTACGAGAATCTTCTTGTCCGTCATCCGATAGAAACAATAAATAAAATAAAGTTTTAATAAAAACACAGGAATGTATCCAAAAGTTGATCTTTGAGATAAACTCTAGTGATTTTAAATTATTAAGACATTTTCAAAAAATCACAATGTTATTTATATCGCAAAATACCTCTTCACAATAATTGCCCTTTGGTAGACATAGATATAACAAGAATCTCGGTACTTTGAGAAAACTAAAAAAATATAGTAACGCATTGTTGTAATTTTTCAGATCTACACACCAGCTACGGCTCCTGTTGATTGGATCTTTAAAACTTTCCACAAAAGATTGCCTACCACTGGATTAGGCAAAACTGCTACCAAAAGTCGAGCAGTTCCCTCTACCGAACGAATAAACTACCCACATCCTTCGTGCGATTGAAATTAATAGTGAACATACTCCAACGGCGCAAACTTCAAAATTGCATTACTTACACTAATTAGGTTAGTGGAAAGTTTTTAAATCCCCTTCCAGAGCCTCACCCACTCCGGCGCCTACCGGAACTTACGATGAGTAGTTCATTTTTCTTTTTAAACCAACGCAACGCGTAGAAATCCTCTGTTACATCGGAGAGCAACTTGCGGGAAAGCAAGTTTATAAAAATTACCTCGGGTGAATAATTGCAGCAGGAGAATATCGTGTTTGGTAGCTCCGCCCTCTTGATCTGCGCAAAAAAGGAAAGGGGAGAGAGAGGCCAGAGGAGGCCACTACACCTCCTCGATGCTCTACTCTCGATCGTATTTTTTCATCCCGTCCACTGCTCCTTCTTAAGACCCCACCGCCCATCGTTGTATGGATGCCCCGCCTACCAGACTCTCATTGGTGCCCTTTCTTCCATCGAGTATGGTGACACAGCCCCCTTGATCTACTCTGAACCCCAGAGAGAAGGGAACCTCAGACCGCTTTTCGGAAAGGAATATAGGAGCAACTTCCCCTTTTTTGATACGCTACTTACCCACGTGTACGATGATCTCACACCTTATTCCCCGAAAAGAAGGGAAAAGGGCTCTGATGGCCTTCCCCTCCCCATTGGTGACCAAGATGTTGGGGGCACCATACACTATGGAGGATGGAGCATCAAGGAGGGACCTCTACGCTCTATATAGGTGAGGGGGTGGAGCCACCATGCACAAGGGACCTGACCTAAGCTAAACTAAAAAATGTTTTCTTTTCGAACTTGACCAGCAGATCCAAAGAACCAACTCTTGTCCGGATCTCGGTTAAATCACTAACAACGTGAAGGAATTTTAACATGTCGGTCAGCTTGGCTGGTCGGTTTGCATCAACTATGTTCCAACTTTCAACATCCGTTTAAACATTATTGATTTACTACTACCTCTTCCCTTTCGGAAGGATCTTTCCTTGCGTTCGAGAAATCGCTCTCGAAATTTCGGTAACGTGCACTGCATGGCGGCTTCAATTCCTTCAGCTCTTAAAGCTTGTTCAATTGTTTTTTTTTCTCGGTTTTCCCTCTACCGAACGAATAAACTACCCACATCCTTCGTGCGATTGAAATTAATAGTGAACATACTCCAACGGCGCAAACTTCAAAATTGCATTACTTACACTAATTAGGTTAGTGGAAAGTTTTTAAATCCCCTTCCAGAGCCTCACCCACTCCGGCGCCTACCGGAACTTACGATGAGTAGTTCATTTTTCTTTTTAAACCAACGCAACCCCCTTGATCTCTGGAGAGATCCGGAGAAAAGGGGTCACTAACCCTCCTTGGTGCTCTACCTTCCATCGTATATGGTGGCACCGCATCCTTAACTACCAGAGGAGCCTGTACCTTGCTGCCCTACTCTCCATCATGTTTGCTAGATCCGCCCCCTTGATCTGCGGAAAGAAGAGAAGAGACCACCACCCCTCCTAGGTGCCCTACCCTCGATCGTGTTTGTTAGCTCCGCCCTCTTGATTCCCGGAGGTGCCTGGCTCCGCTCCCTGGATCTCCGGAAAGGAGAGAAGAGACCACTACCCCTTCTTGGTGCCCTAGCTTTCATCGTGTTTCCATCCCTCCGCCCTCTTGATTCCCGGAGGGGTTTCTACCGTTCCTGGGAGACCTAGCTTCTATCGTGTTTGGTAGCTCCGCCCTCTTGATCTGCGCAAAAAAGGAAAGGGGAGAGAGAGGCCAGAGGAGGCCACTACACCTACCCCCCCTACCCTTCTCACCCTCTTCGCTACTACTCCTTATCGATGCCCTACTCTCCATTGTGTTTGAAGGCTCCGCCCCTTTGACCCCCCTAGAGAGGGGAAGGGTCCACAACCCATCTTGGTGTCCTAGCTTCCATCGTATTTGGTGACCCCGCTCCTTTGATTGCCGAAGAAGCCTTTGCCCCTCTTTGGCACCCTACACTCCATCGTGTTTGGTGGCTCCACCCCCTTTATCTAAGAAGAAAAAGGAACAGGCTACTAATCCCCCTGGATGCCCTACCTCCCATCGTATTTGGTGATCTTCGATTCCCGGAGAGGCCTCTAACCCTGTTTGATGCCCTACCTTGACCCTTAATCTCCGGAGAGAAGGAAACCGGCCACTACCTCTTCTTGGTGCTCTATCTTCTATTGTATTTGATGACCTCGTCCCATTGATTCCCAGAGGGACCTCTACCCCTCCTCGATGCCCTACCCTCCATTGTGTTTAGTGGACCCGCCTCCTTGATCAGTGCAGAGAAGGGAAGGTTCCACTACCCTTCCTTGGGGCCCTACCTTCCATCGTATTTGACGGCCCCACATCTTTGATTACCTAAAGTACATGTACCCTTCCTTGGTACCCTACACTCCATCGAGTATGGTGACCAAGCCCCCTTGATCTTAAGAGAGAAGGGAAGGGGCTACTACACCTCCTCGATGCCCTTGCTTCCATTATATTTGCTAGCTTTGTCCCCTTGGTTTCTGGAGGGGCCACTGCTCCTTCTCAATGCCCTATCTTCCATCATGTTTAGCGGCTCCGCCCTCTTTATCTAAGGAGAGAAGGAAAGCGGCAACTATCCCTCCTTGATGCACTACATTCCATAGTGTTCCATAGTGGTGACCTAGCCCCCTTGGTTCCCTAACGGACCTCTGCCCCTCCTCGCTGAGCTTCTCTCCAACGTGTTTGGTGGCTAAGCCCCTTAGGATTTGCGGATAGAATTCAAAAGTATCTTTATTGCGTCTTTATGGTTGGAAAGTATTTACAGGAAGAAGAACACAGAAAAATGCAGTCCGTCATTCACACACGAGCGGTCACGCGTTTGACAGCTATTGCGTTTATAACCGATAGTAGAAAGATCGAAGTGTAGGATATTGACAATCCTAACAATCCCTTCCCCTCCTTGGTGCTCTACCTACCATTGTATTTGATGGCCCCGCCCCTTCTTGAGACCCTACTCACCATCGCGATTGGTAGCTTCACCCCCTTGATCTGCGGATTGCTCTATTATTATTTTTTCGTTTATTTAAAGATACCACAAATGCAATAAGTGTAGTTTAACATGAATCACATGAAGATGTTATATTGCCCATGCCTATGCTTAATATTGAGCAGGTGGTAGCAGCTGCAATTTTGCCAAAATCCATTCCTTTCTACATTTTCATTGAATATCGCATTTTTTTCAACCTTTTCTTTTCATATTTCAGGCATTACACTTGACAGTGCACCAGACTAAACCCTGCGTGACGGTCCGCCTTGGCTGATCCAAGAAGTGGATAACGAAGTATCCTAACGCTTATTAGTATGCGGTGTCTACGCCAACCTTATGCAAAGAGCAGACGACAAGAATCCTTGACCCACGATCTGGCAGTAACCTCAACCATTTACAGAAGCTCCGCCCTCTTTGTCGTATGAGAGGTTGAGATGGACCCTACCTCGCATTGGTTACCTAGCCTAGACCTTCTAGGATGGCTCCTTTTCCTTAGACCCCGAATTAAGTAAGAGGGGCTTCCACTCCAGCTCGGTGCCTTTCTTTACCATAACATAAGATAGCCACGCCCACTCCGATCCCGGTGGGGAGAGGGAAATCCCTATTAGGATTTGCGGATAGAATTCAAAAGTATCTTTATTGCGTCTTTATGGTTGGAAAGTATTTACAGGAAGAAGAACAATCGAGCCGGGTGCATTTGACGAAATCCGAGAAAAGTTTTTAACGACTTTTACTAATCTCCTTTTTTCTTGCTTCCTTCCCAACACGAGAGGCAGCGAAAAGGACCGCTTCGCCTTGGTGAGGATGGGTGAGTGTATTCGATTTTCTCTCCAGCTGACCCACCTGTCCCGTGTTCGTCAGGCGAACAGAAGCATCATCGAGCAGGCGTTGGAACGATTTCCTAGCAACATGCACCTTGCCGCCATATCGACGAGCGCGTCTTGAGGTCCTTCGGCAAAACGGCACGTTTCATGATTCCGTGCCGCCCACAGCCGTGCACCTTTCGTAAGCGTTCGTAATTAATTTCAATAATCATCCACTCATTATTTTATTTCCGCACTTTACAACTGCACGGCGGACGGCGGCGTTTCCATTTCCGGAGTAAAAAATCCATTTGGGGTAGTAAAAAATATAGTAACGCTCTTATTTTTTACAACCGTACCGGGACGGTGTTAAAATGCAAATTCTGTCAATAAAAAAGTCCTATTGCAGGAGCATATTTATTTAATATAGGTTAGAGCAGACCTGTTGATGATATATTGCTCAGATCCGAGGCAGATCAGATACATTGCTTTAACTTTCGGGTAATAAGTTATCCGAACGTATTGACTTTTTTAATTGCTCTATTATTATTTTTTCGTTTATTTAAAGATACCACAAATGCAATAAGTGTAGTTTAACATGAATCACATGAAGATTTTATATTTCCCATGCCTATGCTTAATATTGAGCAGGTGGTAGCAGCTGCAATTTTGCCAAAATCCATTCCTTTCTACATTTTCATCGAATATCGCATTTTTTTCAACCTTTTCTTTTCATATTTCAGACATTACACTTGACAGTGCACCAGACTAAACCCTGTGTGACGGTCCGCCTTGGCCGATCCAAGAAGTGGACAACGAAGTATCCTAACGTTTATTAGTATACGGTGTCTACGCCAACCTTGTGCAAAGAGCAGACAACAAGAATCCTTGACCCACGATCTGGCAGTAACCTCAACCATTCACAGAAGCTCCACCCCTTTTGTCGTATGAGAGGTTGAGATGGACCCTACCTCGCATTGGTTACCTACCCTAGACCTTCTAGGATGGCTCCTTTTCCTTAGACCCCGAATTAAATAAGAGGCGCTTCCACTCCAGCTTGGTGCCTTTCTTTACCATCACATAAGATAGCCACGCCCACTCCGATCCCGGTGGGGAGAGGGAAATCCCTATTAGGATTTGCGGGTAGAATTCAAAAGTATCTTTATTGCGTCTTTATGGTTAGAAAGTATTTACAGGAAGAAGAACACAGAACAATGCAGTCCGTCATTCACACACGAGCGGTCACGCGTTTGACAGCTATTGCGTTTATAACCGAAAGTAGAAAGATCGAAGTGTAGGATATTGACAATCCTAACAATCCCTGCCCCTCCTTGGTGCTCTACTTACCATTGTATTTGATGGCCCCGCCCCTTCTTGAGACCCTACTCACCATCGCGATTGGTAGCTTCACCCCCTTGATCTGCGGAAAGAAGAGCAGTAGCCACTACCCCCCCTACCCTTCTCACCCTCTTCGCTACTACTCCTTATCGATGCCCTACTCTCCATTGTGTTTGAAGGCTCCGCCCCTTTGACCCCCCTAGAGAGGGGAAGGGTCCACAACCCATCTTGGTGTCCTAGCTTCCATCGTATTTGGTGACCCCGCTCCTTTGATTGCCGAAGAAGCCTTTGCCCCTCTTTGGCACCCTACACTCCATCGTGTTTGGTGGCTCCACCCCCTTTATCTAAGAAGAAAAAGGAACAGGCTACTAATCCCCCTGGATGCCCTACCTCCCATCGTATTTGGTGATCTTCGATTCCCGGAGAGGCCTCTAACCCTGTTTGATGCCCTACCTTGACCCTTAATCTCCGGAGAAAAGGAAACCGGCCACTACCTCTTCTTGGTGCTCTATCTTCTATTGTATTTGATGACCTCGTCCCATTGATTCCCAGAGGGACCTCTACCCCTCCTCGATGCCCTACCCTCCATTGTGTTTATTGGATCCGCCTCCTTGATCAGTGCAGAGAAGGGAAGGTTCCACTACCCTTCCTTGGGGCCCTACCTTCCATCGTATTTGACGGCCCCACATCTTTGATTACCTAAAGTACATGTACCCTTCCTTGGTACCCTACACTCCATCGAGTATGGTGACCAAGCCCCCTTGATCTTAAGAGAGAAGGGAAGGGGCTACTACACCTCCTCGATGCCCTTGCTTCCATTATATTTGCTAGCTTTGTCCCCTTGGTTTCTGGAGGGGCCACTGCTCCTTCTCAATGCCCTATCTTCCATCATGTTTAGCGGCTCCGCCCTCTTTATCTAAGGAGAGAAGGAAAGCGGCAACTATCCCTCCTTGATGCACTACATTCCATAGTGTTCCATAGTGGTGACCTAGCCCCCTTGGTTCCCTAACGGACCTCTGCCCCTCCTCGCTGAGCTTCTCTCCAACGTGTTTGGTGGCTAAGCCCCCTTGATCTCTGGAGAGATCCGGAGAAAAGGGGTCACTAACCCTCCTTGGTGCTCTACCTTCCATCGTATATGGTGGCACCGCATCCTTAACTACCAGAGGAGCCTGTACCTTGCTGCCCTACTCTCCATCATGTTTGCTAGATCCGCCCCCTTGATCTGCGGAAAGAAGAGAAGAGACCACCACCCCTCCTAGGTGCCCTACCCTCGATCGTGTTTGTTAGCTCCGCCCTCTTGATTCCCGGAGGTGCCTGGCTCCGCTCCCTGGATCTCCGGAAAGGAGAGAAGAGACCACTACCCCTTCTTGGTGCCCTAGCTTTCATCGTGTTTCCATCCCTCCGCCCTCTTGATTCCCGGAGGGGTTTCTACCGTTCCTGGGAGACCTAGCTTCTATCGTGTTTGGTAGCTCCGCCCTCTTGATCTGCGCAAAAAAGGAAAGGGGAGAGAGAGGCCAGAGGAGGCCACTACACCTAATCGATGCTCTACTCTCGATCGTATTTTTTCATCCCGTCCACTGCCCCTTCTTAAGACCCCACCGCCCATCGTTGTATGGAGGCCCCGCCTACCAGACTCTCATTGGTGCCCTTTCTTCCATCGAGTATGGTTGTCATGGAGCGAGACCATTGTGAGCCCAGCCTGTCAAGTTGACAGCTGGGCTCACAATGGTCGCGCTCCATGACAATGGTTACACAGCCCCCTTGATCTACTCTGAGCCCCAGAGAGAAGGGAACCTCAGACCGCTTTTCGGAAAGGAATATAGGAGCAACTTCCCCTTTTTTGATACGCTACTTACCCACGTGTACGATGATCTCACACCTTATTCCCCGAAAAGAAGGGAAAAGGGCTCTGATGGCCTTCCCCTCCCCATTGGTGACCAAGATGTTGGGGGCACCATACACTATGGAGGATGGAGCATCAAGGAGGGACCTCTACGCTCTATATAGGTGAGAGGGTGGAGCCACCATGCACAAGGGACCTGACCTAAGCTAAACTAAAAAATGTTTTCTTTTCGAACTTGACCAGCAGAGCCAAAGAACCAACTCTTGTCCGGATCTCGGTTAAATCACTAACAACGTGAAGGCATTTTAACATGTCGGTCAGCTTGGCTGGTCGGTTTGCATCAACTATGTTCCAACTTTCAACATCCGTTTGAACATTATTGATTTACTACTACCTCTTCCCTTTCGGAAGGATCTTTCCTTGCGTTCGAGAAATCGCTCTCGAAATTTCGGTAACGTGCACTGCATGGCGGCTTCAATTCCTTCAGCTCTTAAAGCTTGTTCAATTGTTTTTTTTTCTCGGTTTTCCCTCTACCGAACGAATAAACTACCCACATCCTTCGTGCGATTGAAATTAATAGTGAACATACTCCAACGGCGCAAACTTCCAAATTGCATTACTTACACTAATTAGGTTAGTGGAAAGTTTTTAAATCCCCTTCCGGAGCCTCACCCACTCCGGCGCCTACCGGAACTTACGATGAGTAGTTCATTTTTCTTTTTAAACCAACGCAACGCGTAGTAATCCTCTGTTACATCGGAGAGCAACTTGCGGGAAAGCAAGTTTATAAAAATTACCTCGGGTGAATAATTGCAGCAGGAGAAAAGCACACTTTCGGATTTAGTTTCAGTACACAAACGAGACACGGGTGCTATTGCCTGTCTGGTCGATACATCAAGTTCAATTAAAATAGTTCCGCAAAAGCAGCGTCCAAATTAGGAGCAGCGGAGCCAAAACAACTCGAGGCATTTCTTCGTTTTCAGTTTCTGCTGGTGCAGGCGTAAGCCATAGTTTGCCTTTCCGTGGCGGAAAGTCTTTCGGATATTGCGTCTGAAATAGCGAGCCTTGTGGAACGTAAAATTAGTTTAAAACACATCAATTTTATTATCATTTTAATTGCATTTCTTTGCATTACTTGTTGTGCACATTTTACGTTTCGCGCACGGCTTGAAGGCACACGGCTACACGCGTAGCTGAGTTAATTAAATTAGTTTATCAAAGTATTTGCCGGGGGCAGTAAAACAAAACAGAACCACATCTACATCCACGGACGATACAGGCACGGACACGGTTACATTTTAGTTGCAGGTTAGTTTGAACATTAAATTTTCGTACTTCCGTTCCGCTGCATTCCGAGTACGATACAACGACGGATCTACCTTCACAAGGCACTCTGTTGGCACTGGGATACGGTTCGACTGTTGTTTCACTTCGATTTTATGATCGTGCCCTGGACACTTTTTTGCTTTTATCCGACTTCGGATAAACCTCGACGCCCGCTTTGCCGCCCGACTGTGTATGACGATTGTAGAGGCTGAAATAAAAGAATCGAATAAATGTTCGAAGGACGATCGAGGAAAAGCTTGTCATAAACGCCAGATGCGCACATTCTATACGCCTCCGTCTTGATGTACTCCAGCACGTGGCTAATGCCGACCAGATACTGTTCGGCGATTGCCGTCACCCACGGATTCTCCTCCATCTTGAGCACCGATTTCGGTCCGGGCATGTCCAGGTTGGCGATTTCCGGTGGCAGCACGCCCAACCGATTGTTCTGGATGTGCAGTTCACGGATGCGCGTCAACTCGCCAATCTCGCGCGGTAGTTCAAGCAAATCGTTATCGCGAAGGCCAAGCTAGGGAGAGGATAGTACAATTAACAACCATAAATGAACCCTGTATTCAAGCTGCGCAAATCCACATTCGATACGTACAATCTGAAGATTCTTCAGGTTACGAATCTCCTTCGGCAGATACTCGAACTCGTTGTCCCCGAGATAGAGGGCACGCAGTGAATCTGGAAGGGTGCCATTCGTTTTAAACACTTTCGCGTTTTCATTATTAGCACACAAAAAATTATGCTCATACCCATCATGAAGAAGTTCCCAGGCAGCACGTGCTCGTTCAGATTGTTGTACGATAAATCCAGCACCTCCAGCACAGGGAAGGCTCCAAACCCACGCGGCAGCGTATTGAGGCGGTTGATCGAGCAGTTGAGAATTCTCAGCTTTGGCATCGACGAAAGCGACAGTGGCAGCTCCTCCAGATAATTGTTGGAAATGTTTAGTATCTCCAAGTTGTTCAGATTCGCAATCCCAGGTGGTACGGCTAGAAAAAATGAAAAAAAACCCATGATAAACACTTCAATTGGCCTTGCGTTACGAGAATCTTCTTGTCCGTCATCCGATAGAAACAATAAATAAAATAAAGTTTTAATAAAAACACAGGAATGTATCCAAAAGTTGATCTTTGAGATAAACTCTAGTGATTTTAAATTATTAAGACATTTTCAAAAAATCACAATGTTATTTATATCGCAAAATACCTCTTCACAATAATTGCCCTTTGGTAGACATAGATATAACAAGAATCTCGGTACTTTGAGAAAACTAAAAAAATATAGTAACGCATTGTTGTAATTTTTCAGATCTACACACCAGCTACGGCTCCTGTTGATTGGATCTTTAAAACTTTCCACAAAAGATTGCCTACCACTGGATTAGGCAAAACTGCTACCAAAAGTCGAGCAGTTTCCAAATGTAAACAAACACCGCACAGCTCGAACGTCAAATGACACGATTCTCTATGTGTGCGTGTGTTAGCGACTCAAGAGAGAAAAAATACCTGTACTGCATTACAAATCATGATTATTCTAAAAGCAATGCGCTTTTGCGGATCATTTCACGAACGGTTGCACATTTTACACTTCGCAAACAATTATTCGTAATTTGAGGATCCTTCTTCCGGCACGGAATATACCACAAACGAGCTAAAGTAGCGTAAATGCCTGCGATTCAAGCACGATGCAACAGCTGTTGTTACTCACTCTTCAATTTGTTGTGGCTCAGCGTTATTCTCGTCACAAAAAGCATATTAACTGCAATGAAACATAAACAAACAACAATGTTGTATTACTTCACCATTCCTTCGACAAAATGCACTATATTTTGCTCTTCAACAATTGCACTTTGCATTTAAAAACAAACCCCACCCACCATGGCGCGGTCCATCTCTACCCTCTTCGCACAGCACCGAAAAAAGTAGTTTATACCAAAATAGGAAATTCCGGTTCGCTCAAACCGCATGATCCCCGGCTCTAACCGATACTTACGCAGCCCGGGCAGCTCATCGAAGGTGGAAATGTTGCGTTCCACCAGGTCAATTTCGCGATTTTT
Source organism: Anopheles cracens (assembly GCA_002091845.1). NCBI lineage: Eukaryota > Metazoa > Arthropoda > Insecta > Diptera > Culicidae > Anopheles > Anopheles cracens. The sequence continues at coordinate 103,911 of KZ069079.1, forward strand.
AGTCTCGCGCGCCTCATCTAAAACCTTCTTCGCTTTGGACATTTTGTTCGCACTGACAGGTAAACAACTGACGACGGGTTGGTTTGACATTTTTGCTGTTGGTTTTTTGTTGTTGTTGCGTTTATAGGGCAGTTGCACTCGATTCCTTGAAAATGCACGTTGGCTGATACCCGTACTGGCTGCACGACGACCACGCACGCCCCCAGAACCTGTTTATGAATGAACCGTTGCGTTTGCGCTCGCGGATAAAACTGTGGGTCGAACGTGGAAAGAGAATTGATCTTGAAAACCGTCGCGATCGCAGCCGATCTCTTGAATTTACTCCCCTTTGCACAGGTGTGAGTCATAGGGTTGATGCTGTGCGAGGGAAGGTTGTCTCTTCTGCGAACGGTGTTCGCGTTGTTGAATGATGTCAGCCCTCCTCAGCACGTGGCTAATGCCGACCAGATACTGTTCGGCGATTGCCGTCACCCACGGATTCTCCTCCATCTTGAGCACCGATTTCGGTCCGGGCATGTCCAGGTTGGCGATTTCCGGTGGCAGCACGCCCAACCGATTGTTCTGGATGTGCAGTTCACGGATGCGCGTCAACTCGCCAATCTCGCGCGGTAGTTCAAGCAAATCGTTATCGCGAAGGCCAAGCTAGGGAGAGGATAGTACAATTAACAACCATAAATGAACCCTGTATTCAAGCTGCGCAAATCCACATTCGATACGTACAATCTGAAGATTCTTCAGGTTACGAATCTCCTTCGGCAGATACTCGAACTCGTTGTCCCCGAGATAGAGGGCACGCAGTGAATCTGGAAGTGTGCGATTCGTTTTAAACACTCTCGCATTTTCATTATTAGCACACCAAAAATTATGCTCATACCCATCATGAAGAAGTTCCCAGGCAGCACGTGCTCGTTCAGATTGTTGTACGATAAATCCAGCACCTCCAGCACAGGGAAGGCTCCAAACCCACGCGGCAGCGTATTGAGGCGGTTGATCGAGCAGTTGAGAATTCTCAGCTTTGGCATCGACGAAAGCGACAGTGGCAGCTCCTCCAGATAATTGTTGGAAATGTTTAGTATCTCCAAGTTGTTCAGATTCGCAATCCCAGGTGGTACGGCTAGAAAAAATGAAAAAAAACCCATGATAAACACTTCAATTGGCCTTGCGTTACGAGAATCTTCTTGTCCGTCATCCGATAGAAACAATAAATAAAATAAAGTTTTAATAAAAACACAGGAATGTATCCAAAAGTTGATCTTTGAGATAAACTCTAGTGATTTTAAATTATTAAGACATTTTCAAAAAATCACAATGTTATTTATATCGCAAAATACCTCTTCACAATAATTGCCCTTTGGTAGACATAGATATAACAAGAATCTCGGTACTTTGAGAAAACTAAAAAAATATAGTAACGCATTGTTGTAATTTTTCGAAAACTTAAAAATACATAGCAGTGAGAGAGAGACTTACTACTAGAGTGGATGATAATGCGTAAGTTTGTTGCGATCACT
>KZ069079.1:131450-149524 GCA_002091845.1 Anopheles cracens
CAAATGCAACACCCAGCCTAACGAGCTACTAAATGTTGCATTTTTATTGTGCGTATTTTCGAGAGGTATTAAAATTTTTGTTCCTTTTTGAATTACTAAGCACATCAACGGTTTGGTGCAAATCTCAAAATAATTTCAAGCCGATGTTCTATGGGTAAAATGGTGTAACACAAAAACAATACATGAATTGCGTAACGAAAAAGTAGGGCCAGAGGATTTACGAATTCCCCTGCTGAGCTTCTTTCGATCGATCGAATGGGGAATATAAAAAAGCTTAACCCTGCAGCAGGATGCATCATCCAGCTAAATAAAAAATAATACTAAATAATGCAAAATAAGCGCCTTGCCAGCGATAGTAATAAAAAATAGAGAAAAAACATTTCGATATTGTATCAGTCCTACAAGAGTTGAGTTTAAAATGGAAATGATAATCTGTGCAAGATATTAAATTATTAAAATGAAAATTGGGGGGGGGGGGGGAACGAAATAATGAATGATTATATGTATGTTATTCATTTCATTCAAAACCTGTTTTTGTGCTGCAAGAAGTTAGTAGAGTCGATTAATACAAATGTGAATGTGCACATATTAAGTCTATGTCTCATAAACGGTTAAATAAATATAACGTTCGCTAGTGAATAGAAACACAATCTTCGCTGTAACCAACCAACGTGAAAATCATGAAGAAAAAATCACACTATCTTTCCGAAATAGAAATTCCACTCGACTTCACAACGGCCAGCGGGATTGCAACTGCAGAAGCGAGCATACCGCACACACAAAGCGCACAAACCCCACCAACCAACCGACTCCACCATCCGGGAGGAGAAGGCATGGAAAAAGTTTTAATGAAATTATACAAATTTAAAAATTCACACGCTTTGCCGGCTGGCTGCTGGAGTACTCTCCGGAGATGAAAGCAGTTCCTTTTCCCCTCTGTATCTATATCTCCTGCAGTGTTTGTTTATGGTCGTATGCATGAAAGCAACATCAACAGCAGAGAAAAAAACATTCCAAAAGTTTCCATATTTTTATGATCTTCCTTCCACCGTAAAATAAAGCATACCATAAACATAGCTTTTTTATTTGAGCTATTGTCCTACTGTTATCACACTCTGGAAGCGGGATGCAGCAACAGTAAAACGTTGCATTTTTACACTACTTTTGTGCATCAGTTTTCTCGGATTATTAATAATCTTCTCCCCACCAGAAAACGGAACGAACAGCAGGCTCTGTTTGCACCATATTGCACGTTTAATGAACACCGTTTCTTTTGATTCGCCATTTTGGCACAAATGCAAATGCAACACCCAGCCTAACGAGCTACTAAATGTTGCATTTTTATTGTGCGTATTTTCGAGAGGTATTAAAATTTTTGTTCCTTTTTGAATTACTAAGCACATCAACGGTTTGGTGCAAATCTCAAAATAATTTCAAGCCGATGTTCTATGGGTAAAATGGTGTAACACAAAAACAATACATGAATTGCGTAACGAAAAAGTAGGGCCAGAGGATTTACGAATTCCCCTGCTGAGCTTCTTTCGATCGATCGAATGGGGAATATAAAAAAGCTTAACCCTGCAGCAGGATGCATCATCCAGCTAAATAAAAAATAATACTAAATAATGCAAAATAAGCGCCTTGCCAGCGATAGTAATAAAAAATCATGTCGGGTTGCCAGGTGTCGGACGCTAGTGTCTCCCCTGTGACCTTTCGCAATTTCCTTTCATCAGGATGTACCACGGGTTGGCAGTATATTCCCCCGGTGCCCATTTTCCATCGGTTCCGGCTTGACCGGGATTACACGATGGTGTGAAGGTGGGGTGGCGTGATCACCCCCGCAAGAAGCAACAGCAACCAAACACAGCCAAGGACAACAAACAACCGTAATCATTGAAACTATTTATTTGGGAAATTGTTTTCCAAACTCCAGCAGCGAGCGAGGGACGTTATCAGCCACTGGCGACTCTGCATTTCTGCATTCCACGTCCACGAGAGCAGGAGCGGAAACTTTCGGCAGCATATGGCAATGATAAAATAGTTTGAACAGAGTTCTTGTTTTTTGTCCTATTTCTCTTGCTCGCGGGCACACATTTAGTCGACTCTACTAACCCGGAAAGCAGTAGTGGCCGAACAGTGGCGATACACTGCACACCGCAACAACATGAGTCCAGAATGGCGAGTGCTGCACTGCTAGAAGCGAGCATACCGCACACACAAAGCGCACAAACCCCACCAACCAACCGACTCCACCATCCGGGAGGAGAAGGCATGGAAAAAGTTTTAATGAAATTATACAAATTTAAAAATTCACACGCTTTGCCGGCTGGCTGCTGGAGTACTCTCCGGAGATGAAAGCAGTTCCTTTTCCCCTCTGTATCTATATCTCCTGCAGTGTTTGTTTATGGTCGTATGCATGAAAGCAACATCAACAGCAGAGAAAAAAACATTCCAAAAGTTTCCATATTTTTATGATCTTCCTTCCACCGTAAAATAAAGCATACCATAAACATAGCTTTTTTATTTGAGCTATTGTCCTACTGTTATCACACTCTGGAAGCGGGATGCAGCAACAGTAAAACGTTGCATTTTTACACTACTTTTGTGCATCAGTTTTCTCGGATTATTAATAATCTTCTCCCCACCAGAGTTCTCCAGTGTGCATGTTAGGGTCATCCGCATCATACAGTGCCGGCATAGCGAGATAGATCTCGAGCATCACATGTACTGAAAGCCAGCTGAACGGTAATGGAATCGCAAAACTTGACAAAAGCCCCGCTTCATACGGTAAAAGAGTATACAAGCGAAGGCAGAGTGTACAGAGTCGTTGCATCTTGCACTCGACTCGTTCTTTCCGATTACGTAGTCCGTTTCTACCTTCACGGCATACAGACATAGCGAAATGAAATGCACGGTGAGATGGAGAAAGTAAATCAAAGTAATGCATCATCATAGCAGCACCTCCCTGTGTACGTGAAATGTCCATACACACACATACACCCATACCAATTTTTCATCTGCAACATCTCGTCCCACTCTATCTCTTTCTCTTGATGGGGGTTGCAGCACTGGAATGGAATTCCTTTTTTTGCATTTCGCTAAATAGAGTCTCCACCAAGTGGTGCTTCTTTCGCTCTGTGCTTCTGCAGTCGCGAGTTCCATAATGTCGTGTAAAGTGCAATTGCGTTTTCCTCCCCCTGTAGTTTCCACCCTACACAGTCCATACAGTTCCCCTAAATGACTGCTGCTTTCATTCACAGCTTCGACAGGTAGGACGCACGTCAAGACGCCATGCATCCGACGCTGTTCAGTTCGGGTTTGTGCTAATGTTTTCACTTTGCTGCACCATCTTGCGTAACATTACGCTGCTTTCTACGTTCTATGTCTCAACGGCGAATGGTAGATGCACTTTTTTCCTTTCGTTCACAAGTTCTTCCATATTTCGACAAAAAACTTATTTGGTAAAACAAATAAACTTCTTCGGATAAAACTTCTTTGGTAAAAAAAAACAAATGGTACAGTAATACAATTATTAGTATTTGCTATTTCTGTAGTTTCTGACAAAAAATGTGAAAATCATTTGAGCACAATTTAAGTCATTTCAACTCTTTCGGGGGAGGTTTCAAAAAACAAAATAATCTAAAATTTCTTTAATTTAAATCGAAAACCTTGATTCCAATTTTGGTCGGATTTTCAAGTCAGGTATAATTTAGATAGTAGGAATAGCTGCCTCGGTTAATTTTAGTTTTAATTAAATCAATAGCTTTCTAACAATCAGGCAAAATTGCATGAACATCCACAGTCATTATTTTATCTGATAAAATGAAAATGGACAGCACGAATTAGGTCGTCATTCAAGGAGTATGCAACATCATTGGATGTAGGTGTTCGTTAGCTCACTAGTATTTTATACGCTTTACGAAGAATCGGGTAGAGTTTCAACTCAAGCTGAAAGGATCGAAATTCCAAAAATGTCGAAAAGAATCGACTTAAAAAAATGTAACAAAATGGATATCGCCGAAAAGATCAATCTTCCAAAGTGAGCTCCAAAGAAGTGGTTTATAGTAACTATATGTATTACGCACCAAACCAATAAAATTTAAACAAAATTTCGATGGAGACAAAATTCCTATTTTCATGACTCTGTGTGATTTATTCTGTGTGGACAAATATGTTACACAATTAAGTATTCAATGAAATACTTTAAAACGCACGTTCTCCAGTGTGCATGTTAGGGTCATCCGCATCATACAGTGCCGGCATAGCGAGATAGATCTCGAGCATCACATGTACTGAAACAAGAAAATGAACGCAACACACGTCGGGGGATCATAAAGCAACGTCGGATGGGAGGATCGCTCCTCGCATTTAATAATCCGCACCGTTTACACCGCAACGCTGAGCGCAAAAATTATGTTTCTTTTCGCGCTTAAACCTCCACCGGTGGTGTTTCTAATGGGATTAAAAAATGAGCTCCGCCTAAGCCTCCATCGTCTGTCGGCGGGGTAGCGCGTGCGTGTGTTTGCGCACCCATATTGCACGCATACAGCCGCATACTTTTTATTCTTCTTTCGAACAGACGAAACCGCGACTGCGACGACCGTGGAAAGATTGCACAACATCCCACTTTGGCATCTTCATTGCCATCTCGGCCATCTCGCGGCTGGAAAGGCACACACACGGGGCCGGGGGTTGGGTTGGACGTGAGGTGTGTCTGATGTTTGCGTTTTTTTATTGCATCAGAACCTGCCAATGTCATAAACGCGGTGCAACAGTTTACCGATTCCCATGGTTTTGTTGATGCATAATCATGTTATGGGGGGAAAAAATGAAAGCAGTCTATTAAAAACGCTTTGAAAAGGAAGGCAAAACTAAGTAGGTAAGTTAGCATAATCGGATAAACGAAAAATGAGTTCAAAAAACATATCAAGGGATGTTATAAACATTCAGCAACTAGAAGACAAGTTTGGTGTATACATGTTACAAGGTGTACAAGTTCTTCCATATTTCGACAAAAAACTTATTTGGTAAAACAAATAAACTTCTTCGGATAAAACTTCTTTGGTAAAAAAACAAATGGTACAGTAATACAATTATTAGTCTTTGCTATTTCTGTAGTTTCTGACAAAAAATGTGAAAATCATTTGAGCACAATTTAAGTCATTTCAACTCTTTCGGGGGAGGTTTCAAAAAACAAAATAATCTAAAATTTCTTTAATTTAAATCGAAAACCTTGATTCCAATTTTGGTCGGATTTTCAAGTCAGGTATAATTTAGATAGTAGGAATAGCTGCCTCGGTTAATTTTAGTTTTAATTAAATCAATAGCTTTCTAACAATCAGGCAAAATTGCATGAACATCCACAGTCATTATTTTATCTGATAAAATGAAAATGGACAGCACGAATTAGGTCGTCATTCAAGGAGTATGCAACATCATTGGATGTAGGTGTTCGTTAGCTCACTAGTATTTTATACGCTTTACGAAGAATCGGGTAGAGTTTCAACTCAAGCTGAAAGGATCGAAATTCCAAAAATGTCGAAAAGAATCGACTTAAAAAAATGTAACAAAATGGATATCGCCGAAAAGAGCGGGATGCAGCAACAGTAAAACGTTGCATTTTTACACTACTTTTGTGCATCAGTTTTCTCGGATTATTAATAATCTTCTCCCCACCAGAAAACGGAACGAACAGCAGGCTCTGTTTGCACCATATTGCACGTTTAATGAACACCGTTTCTTTTGATTCGCCATTTTGGCACAAATGCAAATGCAACACCCAGCCTAACGAGCTACTAAATGTTGCATTTTTATTACCATCTTGCGTAACATTACGCTGCTTTCTACGTTCTATGTCTCAACGGCGAATGGTAGATGCACTTTTTTCCTTTCGTTCATTATGAGTCTTGTGCCTTTGCATTGTTACAGCCGGTGCCTCTCATCAGCGACACAGCAATCGTCCATTCGGACAAAAAAGAGACAAACAGGCGAAACTCGACGGAACAGAGCAGAGAAGCGATAAACTCTGGAGAACCTGCAGGGCGGGCAGAAAATATCAGGGTCAGTGTGTCACACGGAGCGCAGAGCACACCAACGCGCTAGGTGCAGGCAAAAGCGCACACCATGTCGGGTTGCCAGGTGTCGGACGCTAGTGTCTCCCCTGTGACCTTTCGCAATTTCCTTTCATCAGGATGTACCACGGGTTGGCAGTATATTCCCCCGGTGCCCATTTTCCATCGGTTCCGGCTTGACCGGGATTACACGATGGTGTGAAGGTGGGGTGGCGTGATCACCCCCGCAAGAAGCAACAGCAACCAAACACAGCCAAGGACAACAAACAACCGTAATCATTGAAACTATTTATTTGGGAAATTGTTTTCCAAACTCCAGCAGCGAGCGAGGGACGTTATCAGCCACTGGCGACTCTGCATTTCTGCATTCCACGTCCACGAGAGCAGGAGCGGAAACTTTCGGCAGCATATGGCAATGATAAAATAGTTTGAACAGAGTTCTTGTTTTTTGTCCTATTTCTCTTGCTCGCGGGCACACATTTAGTCGACTCTACTAACCCGGAAAGCAGTAGTGGCCGAACAGTGGCGATACACTGCACACCGCAACAACATGAGTCCAGAATGGCGAGTGCTGCACTGCTAGAAGCGAGCATACCGCACACACAAAGCGCACAAACCCCACCAACCAACCGACTCCACCATCCGGGAGGAGAAGGCATGGAAAAAGTTTTAATGAAATTATACAAATTTAAAAATTCACACGCTTTGCCGGCTGGCTGCTGGAGTACTCTCGGGAGATGAAAGCAGTTCCTTTTCCCCTCTGTATCTATAGCACTGGAATGGAATTCCTTTTTTTGCATTTCGCTAAATAGAGTCTCCACCAAGTGGTGCTTCTTTCGCTCTGTGCTTCTGCAGTCGCGAGTTCCATAATGTCGTGTAAAGTGCAATTGCGTTTTCCTCCCCCTGTAGTTTCCACCCTACACAGTCCATACAGTTCCCCTAAATGACTGCTGCTTTCATTCACAGCTTCGACAGGTAGGACGCACGTCAAGACGCCATGCATCCGACGCTGTTCAGTTCGGGTTTGTGCTAATGTTTTCACTTTGCTGCACCATCTTGCGTAACATTACGCTGCTTTCTACGTTCTATGTCTCAACGGCGAATGGTAGATGCACTTTTTTCCTTTCGTTCATTATGAGTCTTGTGCCTTTGCATTGTTACAGCCGGTGCCTCTCATCAGCGACACAGCAATCGTCCATTCGGACAAAAAAGAGACAAACAGGCGAAACTCGACGGAACAGAGCAGAGAAGCGATAAACTCTGGAGAACCTGCAGGGCGGGCAGAAAATATCAGGGTCAGTGTGTCACACGGAGCGCAGAGCACACCAACGCGCTAGGTGCAGGCAAAAGCGCACACCATGTCGGGTTGCCAGGTGTCGGACGCTAGTGTCTCCCCTGTGACCTTTCGCAATTTCCTTTCATCAGGATGTACCACGGGTTGGCAGTATATTCCCCCGGTGCCCATTTTCCATCGGTTCCGGCTTGACCGGGATTACACGATGGTGTGAAGGTGGGGTGGCGTGATCACCCCCGCAAGAAGCAACAGCAACCAAACACAGCCAAGGACAACAAACAACCGTAATCATTGAAACTATTTATTTGGGAAATTGTTTTCCAAACTCCAGCAGCGAGCGAGGGACGGATGACGCTCCATGTTTTGTTTGGAAAGGTTCTAATCGGGGATGCTGGTGAGACGTGCGCAAAAATACCTGGTCGGAATGGGAAGTGGGATGCAAATGGGAAAATGGACCATACGTTCCAGTTCAGATTATTGCTACAAAGTGATTGTGTTACAGATGAGATTCAATTTCAATTTTTAATAAAATACACATAACCAAAACCTTCAACATCAACACTATTCCTATGAATGTAAATAGAAGGAGTTTAAGAATCGATATAGCTACAATATACATTATCCCATTTTATGTATTAAAAAATCATCGTATGTCTCACGTAATATGTTGCTCACGTAATAGTATTAAAAATAACTAGAATCTCTAACAAAACAACTCTCTAATATCTAAACAATATTGGTCAACAATATCTAAACAATTGGCAAAATTTTAAAAGTGCGAAAATCAACATACAAATTGTTCATATAAGAAAAATTATCTTAAAAACACAATTACCATTAAAAATATAAGCAAAAGTCACGATGAACTAGCTAACTTCTCCACCGTGCCTTGTTGATTTCGTATCCCATGCAGTCACAACAACGGTCCGTATATTCCATACTCCACCGGGTGCCCCTTTTTTGTCTACAAAACATCGTTGACCTAGTAAAACTAGGTCAGTTCTGTCGTTGTGATCTTCTCCTCCTTCCCAAGGATATCGCGTATGAATTCGTTCTGGAGGGAGAGGCATTGTTTTGCTTGATTTCTGCCGGTGTCTTCGGTTGGCGCGGTTTGCATGCACCGAGGCTCTCTGAATGACATCTCTGATAACAGAATGGCAATAGCTGATGAGTGTGTCATTTGCTCCGCTCGTTGCTGTAAGCCAAACGAAGGGCACGTACACTTCTGGTGCGCTAACGCTTGCCGCCAACGTTGCTGCTGCCGCTTCCGGCAGCTGCACGCAACCACCATTACAAGGAAGGTCCCAGCAGTAGGCGATGCGCTTGCTTTGCCGTTTGCGAAAGTTCATCCTGTGTTCTCTCTCCGGAGTCATGTTGTCATCGTGCTACGGCAACATACAAACACACACACACAGAGGGGGGGGGGGGGGGAGAACGAAATAATGAATGATTATATGTATGTTATTCATTTCATTCAAAACCTGTTTTTGTGCTGCAAGAAGTTAGTAGAGTCGATTAATACAAATGTGAATGTGCACATATTAAGTCTATGTCTCATAAACGGTTAAATAAATATAACGTTCGCTAGTGAATAGAAACACAATCTTCGCTGTAACCAACCAACGTGAAAATCATGAAGAAAAAATCACACTATCTTTCCGAAATAGAAATTCCACTCGACTTCACAACGGCCAGCGGGATTGCAACTGCACCACAAGTGCAATACACTGATCTGCATATGCGAAACGTGGTGGTGCAAAATAGTGAAGAGATTTGAAATTAACCGCCTTCGCCTTGAACCGCACAAACACACACACTCGCACACGCGCCATCCCCGTTGGAGGAGCATGGCCAATAACACTGTGCCGGAAGCAAGTAACTACTTTTCTACAAGAGTATGCTATCCATTGTGCGTCGTTCAGACATCATAGGCTGTGATTATAAGTTCAGCTTTTTGCGTGCTATTCTGCGTGGTACAGAAGCACCACAAAATCTTGCTATGCCTTTCGAGTTAGCTCGGTAAACATCACACTGGCGGGTACACATTGCAGCAAGTTAACCAAGGACGACGTGCTTCTTTGTTCGGCAAAAATAGCAACATGCGCCAAACCTGCCCAAACGTCTGGACAGTAAAGCCCTGTCGGAGGATGTTATCATTGATGCTATCGCAGTACCGTAAAAAAGTCCCAGTAAGTCTTGGAAAAACAGTACACAAAAATCAACATGCCCGAGAGCAAGATCTTTCGGAAGCTTGCCTCGTCTCGGATGGTGCTGTTGTTCCTAATGCTCCTTCCAAATGAATCCCCAGTATTGTGCCTTCTGGCAACAATCGATAGCGATCCTTGGTCTACCCGCCGCACATTCACCGTTCGGGAGCAGTTGGGGACACAGCGATACCCGAACCCCCCGCCACTACAACAAGGATCCACAACGCCAAAAGCACCAGCGGCAACAAGCGCAAAAAAGCAATTTAAATATTCATATCAAACAATCGAAGACCCATTCGGGGATTGGAAATTTGAATAAAATTAATTCATCGATACGGAAATCGGACAAACTCAACGAGAGGACGCTGCTCTTTTGCGCGTTGCTCCTGCAAACATCATCAGGCGAATAAATAGATATTCGATAGTCGGATGCACAACGCTGCAAACATATGATAACTTTGTCTTCTTATAAATATCAATTTAAACTGCATCCTGCGTGAAAGCATTTGCGCAGGCAATTCCATTTACGGGAGAGCCTTTTGTGTCTCATTATAGCCTAAGCGGGATCGTATTTTACTCGTCCATGAAGCATCGTATCTAACGAGCAACAAATTCAATTTAACACCCACAACGATCGATATGCGGCGCTTCACGTCGTTAGTCTCTGTTAGCAAACGAATACTGTGTACAACAACAACAAAAACCTTCCTGCTACTTGCCTGCTGTATAAAAATAATAAGCGAAAGATGCGAGGAACTTCAAAGAATAATCCTCCAGAGTATAAGTATGGGGTATTATTTCAATTATTTTCAATTGACTCTTGTTGTGTAGCTTTCGCACAGACAATATGCGGATCATTTCTCGAGCATATGGATCGAACGTCATTGTGTGCTCGATGGTTCCGAAAAATAAGTTAATAAGCTTTTTTCCCCCTCGCAGATGGAGTGAAGGGAATTTGCCATAGATCATTGAGCAATTTTTTGGACAATTGTAAAATATATAAGCGTTTTGTCAAGGAAGGAAATTGCTGAAGTAAAGTAATTTATTTTTAAGTAAATGCTCGCATTCTTTGGCCTAACTCTCCGAGAGGTATATATCAACTGTCTAATAGCAGTAACTATGAGTCTTTTCTACATATTTTTTATAATATTCATCATAGTCAGTCGAACTCCTAGGATAGTAACCTTACGATATACTATACTCGTATTAAAAATTTTGCTACATACTTTCGTAGGATATACATACCTTTTTTTGATTCTCTTACGTAACCTGAATGAGAAATGTAGAGAAAAAAATCATTAGTAAAAATGAACAGTGGCGATGAAATTTGAATTGTATTATTAAACGCTTGATTTACACAGCATCGCAGTGATTGTCTTCATTATTTTTTGTCCCAATGTTCGTTTATGCCCGCTACACCATTTAATATGCATTAAGATCAGCAGACCAGACGCAGACGCCACAAAATTTGCAGCGGGAGAGATATTATTTTCTCAGACAGTTCTCGCCTCCGCCGCCGCTGGAGATAAACGTTCAAAACCACACATACTAAGGCGGAATATTAATGCACCCACAAAGTACGTCAGGACATGCAATGAGAGTGAAAATCTCGAAAACTACTGCACCTCGTGGTCGCCACAAAACGATTTTTGCTGACTTTCTGAACCGTACCGGATGGTAGGAGGAATGAAATGTCTACCATGAGCATCCTCACAATACAAAGCACTATGCCCTTACGAAAAGGAGAGACCTGCAATCGCTTCTAGGAGCAGATGATATTTAAAACAGAAAATGTAAAATTAAGCTGCCAGGGATAAACAGAGCAGAGAGGGACGCTAAGTCACGAGCAGACCGAATGAAATATGTATTCTACGTAGTTATGTCAGCTAGCGGAGTCAAGAGAGTTTGGAAAAAGAAACGACCAGACTTTCAGTGAAGGACTGATTTCAATGAATATACAACGATATTGGAGCAGGGATGAGAGCAAGTGCGCAGGAGCGAATGAGAGTCAAGCGGAATATTTATGTATCGCGCACGACAACAGAGGAATCGTTAATTGTGTGTATCATTATATTCCTTCGTTCGAGTGAACTGTGTGGAGCTATTGGTTGTTCACAACTGCTCACTATTATAAATGATGTATGAAGAAGGCTGTCTTCAATTTCAATCATTTACGTAACTTTTTAAAGCACATAATTCAAATGTGTAAAAGACAAAACCCGTTCCTTTCATTCAAATCAAGTATGAATCAAGTACGAGCAAGCAGTAAAGAGACGCATATGACACACCAGTTTTGATCCTTCCTTCCCCATAATACTGTGTGCTTCTGCATATTCTAGCTCACCAGGGATTTTAATAACACGCCTCCCGTAGTTCTACTTCTCAGCGTCACGTCCAAGCGTTTCCGTAATGCAATGTGCACCATATAGTCCACGACTGCTAACACCGATGTGACACTATCCGGCATCGCAAGCACTGGATACAAAAAAGCGCATACGCTTCTGTGATATCAACATAAAGTAGCTGCGAGACCATTTCTTATCCACCGTGGATAAACTTTTCTTCTGGGGCTTTGTTTAGCCACATTTCCTCTCAACCTCTCACCGGCAAATCCCACTTCCAGCCTCAGAGCGGGCCGAAAATGATGTGAGCCAGACTAAGATGAAGTATTGCACCGGCGGCACCAGCGCTGGTGGATAGCTGTGAGCAATGGCGACGAAGACGCTACTAAGCACTACCGCTGGTCGCCTCTATTACTCAGAACTTGCCAAGTTTGTGTAGTTTCAGCAAGAAAATAATAATAAAGTTCCACCAAACCAAACCTCTCAGGGTCTCGCAGGGTCTCCCCGCTCGGTACCGGTGCGAAAGTTGGTTCATTCAGTCCGTCAAAGCAACGGTAGCATCATAATATTTCACCATGATGAGACCGAGAGAGCGAGTAAGATTGCATTGTTTTACCGGAAGGAAAGTTTTTTTTAACTTTTGAGACATAACACATAGTCGTCCAAAGTTACCCGGCTATTGTAGGTCTGTAACCTACGAGCGCGTGCGATGAATGGTGAAATTTCTTTTTGTGTAAATAACATACTATGTTCCTAAATGTATCCACTACATAAGGACAGTTCTGTTATTTCATAATTTCACGAACAAAAAAAATGCCAATACGTATGCAAAACAAGCTTTTTCGAAAATGTATTCATGGCTAACGAAAACTTTTAATACTTATGGGTTGTATAGAACTTCGTCGAAACCGCCATAACATTTACGAAATTTCTTTTGAGATTGTATTTACAAACACAATATCTGGGATTGTTCTTAACTGTGAATCCACAAAACATGAGTCTTTATGGATTTTCCTTGCAAATTTACATCTTTATTCAAACAACAACGTATCACGCAACCTTTATACGAACGTTGTAAATTATGCAAGATAACATAAAATGAAAATGTAAAAGTGTGTGTAAATTGATGAAAAAAACATTAACAAATCATGTAATGCGAAACAAATTAGCAAAACATTCAAACATTATCTTAATACATGTTGATCATCGTTTTGTTAGCATATGTTGACTAGCTCCTTCAATATCTCCAATAAAACACATGATTTGTTTTTACAAAACTCAAACTAGTAAATGCCTGTCACCTTTTTTTAGCTTGAAAGTTTAAATGAGAAAAATTAAAAAAAAGTTAAGTATTTCATAGTTAACCATCAAAGAAAACTATGGAATGAAAAAATGGAAAAACCAAATCCTTGGCACTTACGAACGACACATCAAATTAAAGCGCACAAGTGTTACATGTTGTTAGCAAACGTAACGCAAACATGTTTTAATTGAATTTATGGAAATATCGGCATATTTTTTAATACTAGCATTAGGAGTTAGCCGTATTAGAAGTTTTTGGAATAAAAACAAAAAATGAACTTTTTTTACCTGCTCCATATACTTAATAACATCCTTTCCGAATGTAAGCCAAATCAAACATTCACTTAACATATACGCGATCTCGTCTGAAACTTAACTAGAAAAAACACAACTTAACAATTGTCATTGAGAAGAGCATGGCCACTGCTGATAGCCGTGCAAAAACCAAAACCGAACACTTTGTAGCCCCCGACAAGAGAGAAACCTTGGACCGAAGCCTGGTGGTAGTTTGGGGATGATAAATGAAAAACAGACAGAGACAGCGGGAACGGCAGAAGAGCAGCAATAGGCAGCACTTTTCTGTGCGCCACCGAATCGAACGTGAATCAAAGCGCCGGAAAAACGCACCTCGAAAGCGAACGCCGGGGGTCCGTGGATTGCCAAAGACCTTGACATGGAAAACACCACCCCGCCCAGGGTCTCACCCGCCACCATTTTCTTCACCGTGCCTATTTTGTGCTTTTGCTCGTTCATTACTTTTCCGCCCGGTGGAGTAGGCCAATGGCGGCAGAAATAATTATGCTTTGGCCTCGCACGAGCCGCACTGCTGAGGAGGCAAGCGCTGTGGTGGTGGTGGTGGTGATGGCGGAGCCGGATTACGCTTTGCCTGTCTGTCAAAACATCGGTACCGGTGCGGCTTTTGGTTTGGGCGGTGTGTGTGTGTGTATGTGTGCTGCTGTATGTATCACCATCATCATTTCTTGAGCTTTCGACCAAGCGTGAAAAAACTGCCCACACAAAACTGCCCACAGGGAAGGAGCGCGCCCAGAAGGAAGAAAAAGAACGATACGGCAGGAACACAAAAAAAAACATAGTTTTAAAATTTTCTTTTCACAGAAATGAAAATGCTGCCACCGACACAGGCCAGCGCGTGTGCATGCACGTGCTTGGGGCTCTTGCGCCTCTCGATGGTGGTGGAACAGAAGTAAAACAAACTGAGAATTTCAACTCTGGTTACCCTGCCACAACAAGCCGCCAGAAGACCTTCACCGGTGTACACGGTAGGTAGGATATGGAACGGTCGGGAAACCTGAAAGGAAGAATGTGTTTAATAGCCACATTTCCAGCGTACAGCTTCAACATAACATGTGGTCTCCGGTACCAACCATTTGCATAATGAAATGATGGCAAACCTGGTTAATTTGATTCTGTTTCTTCTTATTGGCTTATTTTGAACGCCGTAATTCGGACGATGAAAACGGTTTTGTCCTTTTGTCGGGCAGCCTAATAAAAAAAAACAATCACAAATCTTAAAAATGTGATTACAGACTAATTTGAATGAGTATGATGTAGTAAACTGAACCATAAACTGAATAAATTTTTTTTAACTTTTGAGACATAACACATAGTCGTCCAAAGTTACCCGGCTATTGTAGGTCTGTAACCTACGAGCGCGTGCGATGAATGGTGAAATTTCTTTTTGTGTAAATAACATACTATGTTCCTAAATGTATCCACTACATAAGGACAGTTCTGTTATTTCATAATTTCACGAATAAAAAAAAATGCCAATACGTATGCAAAACAAGCTTTTTCGAAAATGTATTCATGGCTAACGAAAACTTTTAATACTTATGGGTTGTATAGAACTTCGTCGAAACCGCCATAACATTTACGAAATTTCTTTTGAGATTGTATTTACAAACACAATATCTGGGATTGTTCTTAACTGTGAATCCACAAAACATGAGTCTTTATGGATTTTCCTTGCAAATTTACATCTTTATTCAAACAACAACGTATCACGCAACCTTTATACGAACGTTGTAAATTATGCAAGATAACATAAAATGAAAATGTAAAAGTGTGTGTAAATTGATGAAAAAAACATTAACAAATCATGTAATGCGAAACAAATTAGCAAAACATTCAAACATTATCTTAATACATGTTGATCATCGTTTTGTTAGCATATGTTGACTAGCTCCTTCAATATCTCCAATAAAACACATGATTTGTTTTTACAAAACTCAAACTAGTAAATGCCTGTCACCTTTTTTTAGCTTGAAAGTTTAAATGAGAAAAATTAAAAAAAAGTTAAGTATTTCATAGTTAACCATCAAAGAAAACTATGGAATGAAAAAATGGAAAAACCAAATCCTTGGCACTTACGAACGACACATCAAATTAAAGCGCACAAGTGTTACATGTTGTTAGCAAACGTAACGCAAACATGTTTTAATTGAATTTATGGAAATATCGGCATATTTTTAATACCAGCACTAGGAGATAGCCTTATTAGGAGTTTTGAAATAAAAATAAAGAAATGAACTGTTTTTTTACCTGCTCCATTATATTTAATAACATCCTTTCCGAAGGTAAACCAAATCAAACATTCACTTAACATATCCGCGATCTCGTCTAAAACTTAACTAGAAAAAACACAACTTAACAATTGTCATTGAGAACAGCATGGCCACTGCTGATAGCCGTGCAAAAACCAAAACCGAACACTTTGTAGCCCCCGACAAGAGAGAAACCTTGGACCGAAGCCTGGTGGTAGTTTGGGGATGATAAATGAAAAACAGACAGAGACAGCGGGAACGGCAGAAGAGCAGCAATAGGCAGCACTTTTCTGTGCGCCACCGAATCGAACGTGAATCAAAGCGCCGGAAAAACGCACCTCGAAAGCGAACGCCGGGGGTCCGTGGATTGCCAAAGACCTTGACATGGAAAACACCACCCCGCCCAGGGTCTCACCCGCCACCATTTTCTTCACCGTGCCTATTTTGTGCTTTTGCTCGTTCATTACTTTTCCGCCCGGTGGAGTAGGCCAATGGCGGCAGAAATAATTATGCTTTGGCCTCGCACGAGCCGCACTGCTGAGGAGGCAAGCGCTGTGGTGGTGGTGGTGGTGATGGCGGAGCCGGATTACGCTTTGCCTGTCTGTCAAAACATCGGTACCGGTGCGGCTTTTGGTTTGGGCGGTGTGTGTGTGTATGTGTGCTGCTGTATGTATCACCATCATCATTTCTTGAGCTTTCGACCAAGCGTGAAAAAACTGCCCACACAAAACTGCCCACAGGGAAGGAGCGCGCCCAGAAGGAAGAAAAAGAACGATACGGCAGGAACACAAAAAAAAACATAGTTTTAAAATTTTCTTTTCACAGAAATGAAAATGCTGCCACCGACACAGGCCAGCGCGTGTGCATGCACGTGCTTGGGGCTCTTGCGCCTCTCGATGGTGGTGGAACAGAAGTAAAACAAACTGAGAATTTCAACTCTGGTTACCCTGCCACAACAAGCCGCCAGAAGACCTTCACCGGTGTACACGGTAGGTAGGATATGGAACGGTCGGGAAACCTGAAAGGAAGAATGTGTTTAATAGCCACATTTCCAGCGTACAGCTTCAACATAACATGTGGTCTCCGGTACCAACCATTTGCATAATGAAATGATGGCAAACCTGGTTAATTTGATTCTGTTTCTTCTTATTGGCTTATTTTGAACGCCGTAATTCGGACGATGAAAACGGTTTTGTCCTTTTGTCGGGCAGCCTAATAAAAAAAAACAATCACAAATCTTAAAAAATGTGATTACAGACTAATTTGAATGAGTATGATGTAGTAAACTGAACCATAAACTGAATAAAACATCCTTCGCCATGAAATATGAATAGCAAAAAGGAATGAATAATAAACAAAAGTATGAAATTGAAAAACTAGAATATTGTGATATACACGTGTTCTGCTTATCGACACGAATTATTAGGTTATTATTTTATTGCAATACACAATAAACATTATAATAATTCATATTTTAATTATAAAATAAAAAATATGAAATATGTAAAATTAACATATTCCATACTTAAATAATGTTTAGTTATTTATTTATTTATTCATTCATTCAATTTTATTTTATTACCCAAATATTGTTACGTACTATAAAATAAAAACATCTACGATAGCATGAACTTACTGCAGGTCAAATCATGTCAATGAAAAGTGAAAAGCGGAAAGTAAATGAAATGAAATCGATTTCAACGAATAAAAGCATCCA
Organism: Anopheles cracens; assembly: GCA_002091845.1. Classification (NCBI taxonomy): domain Eukaryota; kingdom Metazoa; phylum Arthropoda; class Insecta; order Diptera; family Culicidae; genus Anopheles; species Anopheles cracens. Next base: position 148,948 of record KZ069079.1, read on the forward strand.
ATAAAAGAACACAGAGCGAGGCTCAACGTGCAGTGGAAACGCAATCCGGATAGGAATCAAACAAGAGATCGATTGGAACTGTGATTAATGTATTGTGAAATAAATGCAGAACAGAGCACCAGCAGGCAACGCTGCAATAGTTGAGCGTACACAGTTTAATTAGTGCTATTTGTTTGGCCACTTGGTTGACTCCATAAAAAAACCATTTTATTGACACACAAATAAACCTACACTGGACTTGTATAGGCAACTGTACTTGACTGAGAGTGTGCCATTGGAACATTCTGTAAATGCGATTTTTTCCTAAATTTATGTATTCTCTCTCCGTGCATTTACGTGAAAAAGTTAAACAACAACGCAACAACAAACGGGAAAAGTGTACAACAATCGCACCGCAATCGGCGATAGAACCAATTGTACCACCATATTGCTATCATTAACCGCTGATAGTTTGAAGCTCCCTGATGATACGTCACAAAGAACATACAGCAGTAGGAACGAAAATGATCAATACTACTTCGTTATATAATGCAAGCATTAAAATTAACAAAAGCGTTAGTACAAAAAAAAGAATCAT
>KZ069079.1:157739-170172 GCA_002091845.1 Anopheles cracens
TCAGTGAATCACAGAAAAAGTTGTACGAAAATAATTTCAGTTAACTCATCTAAAGATCTTGTAATGTTACAAATAACAATAAGATATAAGCTCTGAAATCAATAATCCAAATAATTATTTCTTTGTTCATCTAAAGATCTTGTAATGTTACAAATAACAATAAGATATAAGCTCTGAAATCAATAATCCAAATAATTATTTCTTTGTAAGCACATCAGTAGAAAGTTTAAATCTATTTTCACCGTGCAAGAATGATACATATTACATATAACATGCCGAGAAAGCTTCGTGATCAGCCATTCCCACACAGCTATCATTATATCCCTGTATGCTTGCGTTAGTGCACGAGTGTGTTCGTACGTGTGTTTGTAACTACGCCCACCAAACAACACTATGATCACCCCCGACAAACATACACTTATGCCACCTAGCGGTGTGCCCGGTTGTCTATTTCCTGTCAAGTACGGTGACACCTATGCTTTGCCTACCCAGCAAAAATTGAAGCGGGAGTTTGACCGTGATTTGTGGACGATGTTTTGATCGCACTGTGGACAAACGAATGCCACGCGTTAGGATGGGTAGACGAGGATGAGGATGAGGTACCAAACAAACCAATAACAAACTATACCTGACCCACCACACAAACTACAACTTCCGATGCGATGTTGTCGTACACTTGACGAGTGCATATTTTATTCATTTTACACGGGATACACACCACAAAGAACTGTAGCGAACGTAGTGGCTGCTATAAAAGAAATCCCAGCATTGCCCGAGTCGGCAGGTAATGTTACATCAATTCCACCACTCTGTCGGAGCGAGAAAACACAACAGACGGAAAACGCAGATACGGACACAGGGGGAACTGACAAACCAACGCGAGACAAACTTGTCATTGCCTCCGTGTCCAATCAGCTGCCCCCTTCTCCTGCTGCTGCTGCTGCTGCTGCCCGACATATATGCACAAAGTTCACGCTTGTCTGATTTAGGTCAATTAGTTTAGTTTCTAGTTTATTTATTTTTCCTTTTTATTTTGCACCCGTCGCTGCTCTGCTACCAGCGTATCTCTCGCTCGTTTTCCCGATTGAAATGGTATTCTTCCCATTCCTTTTGCTTTCGCATAACCTCTGGTTAGGGAGACATTGTGCAAAAGCAGTTAATGGTGCCCAATAATTTATTTCGCACTCTAACAATTATTTACACGTACTCTTTTCCTACCTAATGCCGACGTACATTAGGCGAAAGGACTTCTGTGAAAAGCGTCGTTCTTGAAAGCTCCACCAAAACGGATCCATCATCAAAGGATATTAGCCCCGTCGTCTAGACTTACATGAACATGAACAACAACGAAAAAAAAACGCAAAAACGTTACCCATCTGAAGCAAAACAGCGCACGGAGCTATATTCGTTCGGAAGGCTCTAGGTCTCCCATGCTAGGTAACAAGTTCGCGAGAGGTGGGTGTACCGGGGATATTTCATATTTCGTCGCATCGAAAAACAGAACAAAGGATCGTAAAATGTTATTACCAGTTTTACCATTACCAACCCACGCTTTGGATACGTCTCCCAACTACTCTTCGCTATGACCTTTTTCTATTCTATATCATCCCTGCACTTAGTAGCAAGTGATTTTTTTCTTGCTCTACACGCCACCAGACCCACGCCAGACAAAAGTTTTTGGCTCTGTTTTATGGTTTCCGAATCTCACTGCCGTACGAGAATCATTAATGCCGTAATCAGTCCTGACGCAACTGCCCAGTTCTTCACCCCAAATTACGCCCTTTTTATTTTGCACCCGTCGCTGCTCTGCTACCAGCGTATCTCTCGCTCGTTTTCCCGATTGAAATGGTATTCTTCCCATTCCTTTTGCTTTCGCATAACCTCTGGTTAGGGAGACATTGTGCAAAAGCAGTTAATGGTGCCCAATAATTTATTTCGCACTCTAAACAACCGCTTTCTTGGTTGAATATTTTCTATATTATTTTCCTATACAGTTTATACAGTTCTTCCAAGGAAATCGCTAAAATTCTACAATGTGTAACATATTAAAATATATTAAAATATTATTATTTAAATATTAAATACTAAAATATTATATAACTTAGTGATAAAAAGAACAACATCTTTATTTACCTTTAAAACTTAAAAAAAACTTTCTAATGTAACAGAAAGTCCAACAAATTTTGCTCGATGTAAAACAATAATACCAGAAGTAGAAGCACTTTATTTAAAAGGGCTGTATCTATAATTACAAAGACCATTTACAACTCATTTAAAATAGTTGTAAACTAGTATGAGCTAATCAACCTTAAACGAAAAAGCATAACGAACAACATTCAACGTGAAATTAGAAAACAGCTCCCACATACATACAACTTCGCGCTATGCTCCACGTATATCGTACAAATGAGTTCTTGCTTGTTTCTTCAGGTGAGAGAGAGTGTTGATTATGAATTAATTGCTACATGAACATACCCATCACACAACTAGTACCCGTGTGCAGATGAATTATAATTGCTTGTTAAACGTCTTACTTGATTGAAATGGAATTTTATAAGTTCCCTGCGCTGAGCGGTGTATCAATAAGTAGATATAATTTTCAAATACGACCACCCAAGTATCTTCTCTCGATGGTGCTCCAGTGTTGTCGCTTTATTATAATTATTTGTCAAAATCTAATAACCATAGCATGTGTCATTTGATATGATTCAATTATTTACACGTACTCTTTTCCTACCTAATGCCGACGTACATTAGGCGAAAGGACTTCTGTGAAAAGCGTCGTTCTTGAAAGCTCCACCAAAACGGATCCATCATCAAAGGATATTAGCCCCGTCGTCTAGACTTACATGAACATGAACAACAACGAAAAAAAAACGCAAAAACGTTACCCATCTGAAGCAAAACAGCGCACGGAGCTATATTCGTTCGGAAGGCTCTAGGTCTCCCATGCTAGGTAACAAGTTCGCGAGAGGTGGGTGTACCGGGGATATTTCATATTTCGTCGCATCGAAAAACAGAACAAAGGATCGTAAAATGTTATTACCAGTTTTACCATTACCAACCCACGCTTTGGATACGTCTCCCAACTACTCTTCGCTATGACCTTTTTCTATTCTATATCATCCCTGCACTTAGTAGCAAGTGATTTTTTTCTTGCTCTACACGCCACCAGACCCACGCCAGACAAAAGTTTTTGGCTCTGTTTTATGGTTTCCGAATCTCACTGCCGTACGAGAATCATTAATGCCGTAATCAGTCCTGACGCAACTGCCCAGTTCTTCACCCCAAATTACGCGCAATAAGCGTAAGGATGATCGATCAACAATTCCGACCATTAACTTCTGATCGATTATTCACGACGATAAGAGGAAATCATAATAATACTGATGAATATAACACGCATACTGAACAGATACAGAAGCAACACGAAATACGCACACAATATCGATTTCCAAGAAACGGAAAGCGAGAGAAACTCCGAAACTATACTTCAAAAACACGCAAATTAATTAGCGATGCTTTAAAAGCGCGACTAAGCAGCGCCTGGGGAAGCCATCTTGCATGGATGCAGTGGAATTTCCGAACTTTCCACAGATGCTCTCTGCTCCGCTGACCTCTGCACAGGTTACGGTCCCTTCTCACGTGGGCTAGGAATTTTGGACCGAGAGTTGCCCATTAAAAGTTTTCATTGAAACGAACTCACCCCCGCTCCAAACAAGGTATGGCAGAAATGTTTGCTCCTGATGGAAGACGACGGTCGGGAAAGTTGGAACGAAACATTGTTCGAAGAATTGCTGTCCCTTCTCAGTAAAATCGATTGCCCAGTTCAAGTATCATGCTGAATGTTTCATCATCCGTTCGATTTCTCTGCCCTTGAGATAAGGACATGCGATAAGGATAAACTGTACTGTGCGCTGTGCAAATCCAATGACAGCGTTTATCCAATTGACTACCAAAAAATCCTAAAATCCGAAATATGAGTAAACCAGCCTCAAGAATTGTGTTGTTTGCTGAACAAATCGAAAACAATTTGCAGTCATTCTCGTGTGCCACGAGAATATGCATAACCTTCGGTCATATGGTCAATACCCTCAACGTACTCACATCGCAAGAGAATCTTTCAAAATGTGTCGCTGAATTCAACACGTGTTTGAAGGTAGACTTAAGCTGAACATTAACATTCATTTAGGGGAGCCTTTATATTTTCTTATTGGTAATAGCAAACATTCTTTCCTCAAACGTTTGGAATGACTGAAAATAGCTTTGGATACCATTATAAGACAATTATTCTCGGTAATGTATCAAAATATGGTTGCCCCGAAACAACTACATAAGCTATAGCATTTTGCAATAGGTATTTTATCTTTATCAAATAACGTTATTCTAATCTTAAATTTCTAAAGTAACTAACAGCATCTTTGTTATCATCATGGGACGATTCTTCTCGCTAATGTTTCCAATATCTTTTTAGAAAAAAAGTTTCCTTTTCAAATAAATTAATGTGTCCGAAAAGACGACCATGAAAATGGCACGCAGAGACATAAAAAAACGGCAATCAAATGACTCCACGCTCCAAAACTAATAGAACATGGTTCAAAATACAGAAAAAAAGGAACGAAATGTGATGCAGAATCGAGCGTAGATAGAAATCAGGAAAGCGAGTGACATCCGTAGAATACAAAACGAGATTCAAATGATGATTAATGGCGAATGCTTTGCGCACCCAGATTAGTCTGCTCTGGTGCCATGTCGGAGGACGGTTCGTCTTTGGCCCCGACGATGGCCCCCGAAATACCCCCGGCGGATGACAGCCGCAGGACAAACGTGGGGGAAAGAAGTGGAAGCGAGTAGAGATAGTCCAAACCTACACAGACCGACGGGGAGTGTGAGGTAAATTCAAAAACCGGAACATGAATCATTGCCCTCGGCTGCGGACGTAGTCACTGTGTGTGGAGCAGGCCTGTGGAATAATTCGCATCAGTGCTCTGCGTCGCGACATCGCAGCACACATCACACGTCGTTCCCCCGTGCTGGCTGGCACCAAAGGCCATCGTCGTTCGGCAGGGTGTGGAGGGAGTGTCACGTTAGCGGACGTTGAGCGATAGATCCGAAGAGTGGGCAGGGAAAAGCAGCCAAACCAAACAAGTGTTGGTTCGCAAATGTTACTGACCTCTAATCGCACGTCCGTTGATCGAGAACTCGCGCGCGATGCGTGCTGTCAGATCGCACAGTATTGGTGTCAAAAGTTAACACTACACATGAGATTTGGAGAATGTTTGTGTAACATTGATGAACACCACAAGGCACATCAAAAAGTCGCAAATGAAATATTTATATGAAGCTCCGGTGATAATCGCCCAAATATAGAATATATGTAATTGTTCCATCCGACAAAAAATGGCACCACACAATCAAACTCAAACCGATACATTTCGCCTGTGTGTGGAAAGTGTCCATGTACAGTAAATCACTATGTGGTTGTCACAATTCAGCGTAAGTTCGTTATCTATATCATTTTTATATTATAATTACAGTCGGGATAAGTTTTGATGGCTGTTAGAACATCCACAAACTATAAGCAACAGTAACAATATCACTCCGCGTAATATTATAAATGTTTTATATAATTTAAGCCAATGAAACAGAACAGATTCCCATACAAAAATACCCAAAGCAATGCTTGTCTGTTGAATCTTTTTGGGAAGGTTATTCTCCCTCCTGCAAGTGACTCATAGCTGGTCGCTATATCTCCACTCATCGTCCACAGTCGTCCAAACAAATCACTGTTGGGCGCGATGATCCGCGTTGCCCCACAGAGCGCACTTCGCGCATCAACCGCATCATATCTCATCGTTTGTGGCCCCCCGGTTGGAGGAAGCAACCCATCAACCAACAAGCCAACCATCCGTCGAAGTTATCGCTGCTGCGTAATGCATTTGCGCATTCAAGGGTGCCGCCGCCTGCTGGTAGTGTTAGTGGTGGCAGAAGTAGAAAGTATGATGAAATATCACGCCAGAAGAAAACAAAACAAGCCATACACTGCGAAAGCATACGGGTGTGAGGTGAAGTTTGTGCAAAATATTATCACCAACACCAACCCGCGTCCAACGCCCGAAAGTCAGCGGCGTCGCCGTGCTTTGGTTGAGTCATTCCCCGAGTTTGCGATGTTCGCTGACCGTGCTTTTAATGTACGACAAGAGAGATAGGCCACAGAGTACAGATGTGATGTTCCCTGAAGTCGGTGTTGTGTCGTCACTAATAGCAAAAAAAACTAACTTCGGTGCATCGAAATAAATGTGGTGAATCATTGAACGCGAACCACCAATTTATGAGGTGGAAAATCCCATGAAGATCGTTTCCGGCTGCGCTGTGCTACTTTCTATCTCCATCATACGGTCATTTATTTCAAAAACGGTTGTTACAATAATCGATAAATTGAATTTAAAAATTGATTGAACAACACCATTTCACGAAACAAAACTAACAAAATGTCTACACAGGGAACACCGGCTGGACCGCCTACAACGCATAGCATTATGATGAGAAAGAGACGCATAAAGGCCAACGGGTAGAATGAGTTCTTATTTTCAAATATGTTGTAGGTTAGTGATAAAAAAGAACAACATCTTTATTTACCTTTAAAACTTTAAAAAAAACTTTCTAATGTAACAGAAAGTCCAACAAATTTTGCTCGATGTAAAACAATAATACCAGAAGTAGAAGCACTTTATTTAAAAGGGCTGTATCTATAATTACAAAGACCATTTACAACTCATTTAAAATAGTTGTAAACTAGTATGAGCTAATCAACCTTAAACGAAAAAGCATAACGAACAACATTCAACGTGAAATTAGAAAACAGCTCCCACATACATACAACTTCGCGCTATGCTCCACGTATATCGTACAAATGAGTTCTTGCTTGTTTCTTCAGGTGAGAGAGAGTGTTGATTATGAATTAATTGCTACATGAACATACCCATCACACAACTAGTACCCGTGTGCAGATGAATTATAATTGCTTGTTAAACGTCTTACTTGATTGAAATGGAATTTTATAAGTTCCCTGCGCTGAGCGGTGTATCAATAAGTAGATATAATTTTCAAATACGACCACCCAAGTATCTTCTCTCGATGGTGCTCCAGTGTTGTCGCTTTATTATAATTATTTGTCAAAATCTAATAACCATAGCATGTGTCATTTGATATGATTCAATTATTTACACGTACTCTTTTCCTACCTAATGCCGACGTACATTAGGCGAAAGGACTTCTGTGAAAAGCGTCGTTCTTGAAAGCTCCACCAAAACGGATCCATCATCAAAGGATATTAGCCCCGTCGTCTAGACTTACATGAACATGAACAACAACGAAAAAAAAACGCAAAAACGTTACCCATCTGAAGCAAAACAGCGCACGGAGCTATATTCGTTCGGAAGGCTCTAGGTCTCCCATGCTAGGTAACAAGTTCGCGAGAGGTGGGTGTACCGGGGATATTTCATATTTCGTCGCATCGAAAAACAGAACAAAGGATCGTAAAATGTTATTACCAGTTTTACCATTACCAACCCACGCTTTGGATACGTCTCCCAACTACTCTTCGCTATGACCTTTTTCTATTCTATATCATCCCTGCACTTAGTAGCAAGTGATGTTTTTTCTTGCTCTACACGCCACCAGACCCACGCCAGACAAAAGTTTTTGGCTCTGTTTTATGGTTTCCGAATCTCGCTGCCGTACGGGTATCATTAATGCCGTGATCAGTCCTGACGCAACTGCCCAGTTCTTCACCCCCAATTACGCGCAATAAGCGTAAGGATGATCGATCAACAATTCCGACCATTAACTTCTGATCGATTATTCACGACGATAAGAGGAAATCATAATAATACTGATGAATATAACACGCATACTGAACAGATACAGAAGCAACACGAAATACGCACACAATATCGATTTCCAAGAAACGGAAAGCGAGAGAAACTCCGAAACTATACTTCAAAAACACGCAAATTAATTAGCGATGCTTTAAAAGCGCGACTAAGCAGCGCCTGGGGAAGCCATCTTGCATGGATGCAGTGGAATTTCCGAACTTTCCACAGATGCTCTCTGCTCCGCTGACCTCTGCACAGGTTACGGTCCCTTCTCACGTGGGCTAGGAATTTTGGACCGAGAGTTGCCCATTAAAAGTTTTCATTGAAACGAACTCACCCCCGCTCCAAACAAGGTATAGCAGAAATGTTTGCTCCTGATGGAAGACGACGGTCGGGAAAATTGGAACGAAACATTGTTCGAAGAATTGCTGTCCCTTCTCAGTAAAATCGATTGCCCAGTTCAAGTATCATGCTGAATGTTTCATCATCCGTTCGATTTCTCTGCCCTTGAGATAAGGACATGCGAAAAGGATAAACTGTACTGTACGCTGCGCAAATGACAGCGTTAATCCAATTGACTACCAAAAAATCCTAAAATCCGAAATATGAGTTAACCAGCCTCAAGAATTGTGTTGTTTGCTGAACAAATCGAAAACAATTTGCAGTCATTCTCGTGTGTCACGAGAATATGCGTAACCTTCGGTCATATGGTCAATATCCTCAACGTACTCACATCGCAAGAGAATCTTTCAAAATGTGTCGCTGAATTCAACACGTGTTTGAAGGTAGACTTAAGCTGAACATTAACATTCATTTAGGGGAGCCTTTATATTTTCTTATTGGTAATAGCAAACATTCTTTCCTCAAACGTTTGGAATGACTGAAAATAGCTTTGGATACCATTATAAGACAATTATTCTCGGTAATGTATCAAAATATGGTTGCCCCGAAACAACTACATAAGCTATAGCATTTTGCAATAGGTATTTTATCTTTATCAAATAACGTTATTCTAATCTTAAATTTCTAAAGTAACTAACAGCATCTTTGTTATCATCATGGGACGATTCTTCTCGCTAATGTTTCCAATATCTTTTTAGATGAAAAAAGTTTCCCTTTCAAATAAATTAATGTGTCCGAAAAGACGACCATGAAAATGGCACGCAGAGACATAAAAAAACGGCAATCAAATGACTCCACGCTCCAAAACTAATAGAACATGGTTCAAAATGCAGAAAAAAGGAACGAAATGTGATGCAGAATCGAGCGTAGATAGAAATCAGGAAAGCGAGTGACATCCGTAGAATACAAAACGAAAATCGATTGCCCAGTTCAAGTATCATGCTGAATGTTTCATCATCCGTTCGATTTCTCTGCCCTTGAGATAAGGACATGCGATAAGGATAAACTGTACTGTGCGCTGTGCAAATCCAATGACAGCGTTTATCCAATTGACTACCAAAAAATCCTAAAATCCGAAATATGAGTAAACCAGCCTCAAGAATTGTGTTGTTTGCTGAACAAATCGAAAACAATTTGCAGTCATTCTCGTGTGCCACGAGAATATGCATAACCTTCGGTCATATGGTCAATACCCTCAACGTACTCACATCGCAAGAGAATCTTTCAAAATGTGTCGCTGAATTCAACACGTGTTTGAAGGTAGACTTAAGCTGAACATTAACATTCATTTAGGGGAGCCTTTATATTTTCTTATTGGTAATAGCAAACATTCTTTCCTCAAACGTTTGGAATGACTGAAAATAGCTTTGGATACCATTAAAAGACAATTATTCTCGGTAATGTATCAAAATATTGTTGCCCCGAAACAACTACATAAGCTGTAGCATTTTGCAATAGGTATTTTATCTTTATCAAATAACTTTATACTAACCTTAAATTTATAAAGTAACAAACAGAATCTTTGTTATCATCATGGGACAATTCTTCTCGCTAATGTTTCCAATATCTTTTTAGAAAAAAAGTTTCCTTTTCAAATAAATTAATGTGTCCGAAAAGACGACCATGAAAATGGCACGCAGAGACATAAAAAACGGCAATCAAATGACTCCACGCTCCAAAACTAATAGAACATGGTTCAAAATACAGAAAAAAAGGAACGAAATGTGATGCAGAATCGAGCGTAGATAGAAATCAGGAAAGCGAGTGACATCCGTAGAATACAAAACGAGATTCAAATGATGATTAATGGCGAATGCTTTGCGCACCCAGATTAGTCTGCTCTGGTGCCATGTCGGAGGACGGTTCGTCTTTGGCCCCGACGATGGCCCCCGAAATACCCCCGGCGGATGACAGCCGCAGGACAAACGTGGGGGAAAGAAGTGGAAGCGAGTAGAGATAGTCCAAACCTACACAGACCGACGGGGAGTGTGAGGGAAATTCAAAAACCGGAACATGAATCATTGCCCTCGGCTGCGGACGTAGTCACTGTGTGTGGAGCAGGCCTGTGGAATAATTCGCATCAGTGCTCTGCGTCGCGACATCGCAGCACACATCACACGTCGTTCCCCCGTGCTGGCTGGCACCAAAGGCCATCGTCGTTCGGCAGGGTGTGGAGGGAGTGTCACGTTAGCGGACGTTGAGCGATAGATCCGAAGAGTGGGCAGGGAAAAGCAGCCAAACCAAACAAGTGTTGGTTCGCAAATGTTACTGACCTCTAATCGCACGTCCGTCGATCGAGAACTCGAGCGCGACGTGTGCCGTCAGATCGCACAGTATTGGTGTCAAAAGTTAACACTACACATGAGATTTGGAGAATGTTTGTGTAACATTGGTGCACACCACAAGGTACATCAAAAAGTCGCACATGAAATATTTATATGAAGCTCCGGTGATAATCGCCCAAATATAGAATATATGTAATTGTTCCATCCGACAAAAAATGGCACCACACAATCAAACTCAAACCGATACATTTCGCCTGTGTGTGGAAAGTGTCCATGTACAGTAAATCACTATGTGGTTGTCACAATTCAGCGTAAGTTCGTTATCTATATCATTTTTATATTATAATTACAGTCGGGATAAGTTTTGATGGCTGTTAGAACATCCACAAACTATAAGCAACAGTAACAATATCACTCCGCGTAATATTATAAATGTTTTATATAATTTAAGCCAATGAAACAGAACAGATTCCCATACAAAAATACCCAAAGCAATGCTTGTCTGTTGAATCTTTTTGGGAAGGTTATTCTCCCTCCTGCAAGTGACTCATAGCTGGTCGCTATATCTCCACTCATCGTCCACAGTCGTCCAAACAAATCACTGTTGGGCGCGATGATCCGCGTTGCCCCACAGAGCGCACTTCGCGCATCAACCGCATCATATCTCATCGTTTGTGGCCCCCCGGTTGGAGGAAGCAACCCATCAACCAACAAGCCAACCATCCGTCGAAGTTATCGCTGCTGCGTAATGCATTTGCGCATTCAAGGGTGCCGCCGCCTGCTGGTAGTGTTAGTGGTGGCAGAAGTAGAAAGTATGATGAAAAATCACGCCATAAGAAAACAAAACAAGCCATACACTGCGAAAGCATACGGGTGTGAGGTGAAGTTTGTGCAAAATATTATCACCAACACCAACCCGCGTCCAACGCCCGAAAGTCAGCGGCGTCGCCGTGCTTTGGTTGAGTCATTCCCCGAGTTTGCGATGTTCGCTGACCGTGCTTTTAATGTACGACAAGAGAGATAGGCCACAGAGTACAGATGTGATGTTCCCTGAAGTCGGTGTTGTGTCGTCACTAATAGCAAAAAAAACTAACTTCGGTGCATCGAAATAAATGTGGTGAATCATTGAACGCGAACCACCAATTTATGAGGTGGAAAATCCCATGAAGATCGTTTCCGGCTGCGCTGTGCTACTTTCTATCTCCATCATACGGTCATTTATTTCAAAAACGGTTGTTACAATAATCGATAAATTGAATTTAAAAATTGATTGAACAACACCATTTCACGAAACAAAACTAACAAAATGTCTACACACTTCGTCAGATCTGGACTAGGTTCAAGTCTCAGAATCAAGTTCCAACTTTGTGCGTCGTGACAAGTTCGCGGAGTGGAAAAGTTCGTTCAACTCAACAATTGAAAGGCGCATTACTAATTATACTTAAACCGTATGCTTGAACGATTTTTTCACATGTTTGCAAATTAAACTCCATCTTCATTCTTACACTAGCACGTCGGACGGCCTCATTTACCGTAAAAACTCAAAGCTCAAAGCAAAAGGAGCAAACATCTATTATGATCTGTTAATATCTCATACATTTCATACATTCCACCGTCGTTTCAGCAGTCAACTTCGCGGTTAAATTGTCGTAAATGATGAGGAAGAAGAATTAATTCCATTATTTTCATGCACTATTAATGCACTTTCAGAGAAAACCAATTCAATCGCCCATCGTTTGGTGCGCAAAATACAACATAATTCGAGGAAAAACATTGTTGAAAAAAAAACTATACTTCATGGTTACTTTCACCCTTCAAAGCTAGTAATAAAGATACTTACTTATAAAGCACTTCAACAACAATACATTT
>KZ069079.1:186822-201491 GCA_002091845.1 Anopheles cracens
GCTCCTCTTCGCGAGATGTGTCTCGCATTCATGAATAAGATTTGGTCCTGCATTTTGTTTCGCTTCCACGTGCCGTTTTCTCTCTCACTCGTACATCCATACACACACATACTGAAACAGTACGGGGTTGGAAGATTCATCTCTCAGGAATGCAAGTTATCGGGTTTTTTTTGCTGCTGAAGCCGAGAAAAACAACTATCGCAACGCACGACAGCGCAGAAAAACCGAAACGGAAAAGTGCGTTGTTGCTATCCCCAACTACCAAGCCATACCAGTCACATCGGTTATGTTTTTTTGTCTCGTACACTCATACACACGAGCAGAGAGCATCACGAAACACAAAGAGCTTTTCCTCTAAATTGAAATTGTTTTTCACGGAAGGATGCTGGAAGGTTGTTGGAGCAAAGCAACGTTGGAGAGTGTGATTGGCTTAATCGGATCATCGATTTATCACTTCTGTTAAGGAAATGAACAGAAAAATAAACCATCAGAGTAAAATTCGCCATGTTGTCGGTGTCGGTGTGCTTCACGAAACCATCCGTTAATTAAATTGTCGCAACTGTGTAGCAGAAACACACCCCACACCTACAGTCAAACGTAGCGCCGCACCGCATATTCAATTTAATTTCTATATTCGGGATCGCGAACAGGGCGCACCAACCAAGCCAGCCGGTGGAGAAGAAGGTATGGTTATTTGCTGGCTGAGCCGGGTGTCGTGCGATGGAAACGCGGAATGATCGGTTTCCTGTACGCTGCTGCTGCACATGCAAGCCCCCGAGGAGACCCAGAGCGGTAAAGTCTCGAATCCTTTAGTCACACAGTGTGTGAGCTGTTGGTGTTTGACTCCTAAGAATCTACGATGACTAATAAAGGTGCGAAAATCGGATCAAATCATAACAACATCTTACAAAATTGACGTGTCATCATAAACTCATGAATCTTAATAGATGCACGAACATTTAAACAGATGAAAGAAGAATATTCCAAGATTAACGCGTGTTCATAGAGTCAGGAATCATCAGAAATTTATGATTCTATGAATTTTGAATGATTCAGGAATCAAGTCAAGTCTTTCAAGTTCAAGTCTTTCAATATTTATATGCAACTTAAAATATCTCCATTATCCAGTATCTCCAGTATGAAAGATTCACTTAGATTAACAAATCTGTATTAAATGAATGAGAACAAGATAGTTTTCCTTTGATCGAACTTGATCGAGAAATTACGTTTACATATGTAAAAAAGAATATTTAGAAAAGTATTACTAGGAATACACTTTCAAAACAAATGTACAAAGCATTGATCAAAAGTTTACTTGTATTCCTATCGTGGTCCTAAAGAGTAGAAAAGAGTACGCACGCTCACCCACCCACACAACAGCGGTGTCAGCCCTAAGTAAGCGAAGCGCCCCATTTGAAAACGATTGAACCAGTTGAAGCATCCTTTATGCGTGCACAGGATGCGATGCATTCGAATGTCCTCGCGTGTGCAAATGCAAGGCACCACCAGCAACACCTTCATTCCGAACGCCAAACATGGAACGCATGGAATGGTGGTCGGTGTCGGTGTGCTTCACGAAACCATCCGTTAATTAAATTGTCGCAACTGTGTAGCAGAAACACACCCCACACCTACAGTCAAACGTAGCGCCGCACCGCATATTCAATTTAATTTCTATATTCGGGATCGCGAACAGGGCGCACCAACCAAGCCAGCCGGTGGAGAAGAAGGTATGGTTATTTGCTGGCTGAGCCGGGTGTCGTGCGATGGAAACGCGGAATGATCGGTTTCCTGTACGCTGCTGCTGCACATGCAAGCCCCCGAGGAGACCCAGAGCGGTAAAGTCTCGAATCCTTTAGTCACACAGTGTGTGAGCTGTTGGTGTTTGGAGGGAGGAAGCAATATGGCGTACGGAAACCAAACGTGATATTAATTTGAAGTATCGAAACAGTGGGGTTTAAAATAATCTCAAATGTGAAAATAGTACAAATTAATGACCATTTTAGGTCTAAGTCTTATTTAAGTCTTATTTTTTAATATCCCAAAAGCTAACAAAAGCTATGAAACGAGATTTGTTCGCGAATTTGGGAAGGAATATGTCAAGAGATGGGCAGATATCTCTGGAACACTTCAGTTTTTTCAATAGAAAATTCTTCATAAAGTTTACTCTAACTTCCATAACGACCACCCTTAGTTTATCGACCGAGCATAATACATGGCATTTTATATTTTAATAAAGTTCTAATTTCTAATCGCATTTGTAAAATCATAACATTGAAAACAATATTCTTCTGTGAGGGATTTGGTTAATACATAGACAAAATGCTTTATCAATATGCTTCGTCATAACGATCATTGTAAAGGTCAAATGATATACTAAACACTACTTTACAAATCAAGTACTAATTTAAACTAAAATGTTCAAATTTCAAAAAACCATATATTGTATGAACATTTGTTTAGAAACTGAATGTAACACATGATACACAAATACGCTGCAAGTCATATGACAGCAATCTAAATACTTAAAATAAAAGGAGAAACACAACACAACAATGCAGAGTGCACAAACGCAACCCAGAAGCACTGTACAACTTCGCCACTTCGGTAGATAGATTTAGGCGAAAAAGAGATGCAAGTCCGGACGGACAGGTGGTGCCCGGCAAGTGCATCCAGTTTAGACATCGATTGACAGCATTGATTTTAAAAGCATGTCTGTCGCGTGCGGGACGAAGAGTTTGACGCTGTTCGCCCGGTGGGAAACATGGAAATGGAAACATATCAGCCGAGCGAGCCAAAGCGTTCGCGTTGGCTCGTTCCTTCCCACCGCGACGTTATCCTTCCTCTCTCGCGAGCAATAAGGAACAGGACACGGCCGCGGGACAGAGATGGCGAGCGAATGTACGCCGCCGCGAAAGCGAAAGGCGACTATCACAAACACTCGTATCGACGCAGAGGGTCGACGAACACACAGAAAGCACCGTCAAACCCAAAGGACAAAGTCAGCGAACTTTCGTCCGCACCCGTCATCCCTTCATCCTAACAAAGCCGCGACGACTCCAGCCGAAGGGATGGGATGGGTGGTGCCCCCTCCCGTGCAATCGAGTCGTACTCGCACACATACACGATGATACCGACCCATTCGCGATGCGTGTGGTATGGGTAAACAGAGAAATTTTAAACTCTCCCCCCAAGTCACACATACACATACGCACTATCGCGTCCTTGTGCGTGTTTCAGCATCGGTGGGGATGATGATGCTGTTCTTTGTTTGACTAGCGGTCACCCCAACAGGACAACCAGTCGTTTGCACCTCAAACCGCCAACATCATCGAGGCCTACTGCTGCTCCAAGGGGGAGTTTATAATTTTATTTATCTCCCACTTCCATCCATCTTCACAACCTACCCACACCGTGTGGACACACACACACACACACATATAGATGAGGGACGGGACTAAAGATTGAGCGGGTTTTTATGATGTCCCCCTCCATCAATTCGCCTCCAATCGCCGTTTAACTTTCGTCCTTTCGGGCACGCGTCATTGCACGACGAAGCAACACCCTACTAGATAAACGATGAATAGAGAGTGGCCGATACTAAACACCAGCTTTTCTAATTTCGATCGATATTGCAAATAAACTCCCAATTTTTCAGCTTATCAACGGCTTCCTTCGAAGGGAAGACGATGTGCCAGAAATCCTATTGCTCTTGGCCAGTGGGAGACGATGACCTACGACCCTGCAGCAAACACTCTACGACGGACGAAGGGTGAACCAACGAACCTTCCCAAGGACATGATTGCTATTATCGGATTCGGTCGCTTTGCTCCCTGTTCTCGGATTAGAACCTTTTGCTCTTTCTTTTCGCTTCTATTCACGCCGGATCTTGCGAAGGACCGTCGTGGAGCTTTTCCTGCTTTGCCCAAAAAAAAACTCCATTGGAAGGCACAAAATTATGACAAACAGCTTCCACACAAATACTTGACGGGGGGAATCAATAGGAAAAGCTGAAGCGTGTGGACGATCCAGGTCCAAAACCCGAAACTTATCGATGAACGCGGGAAAATTCCCACGATAGAAAAGCTGGGAACGGTGTTGGTGGAACTGGTACGGCTGCCACCAACTCGAATTAATGGTATTACACTGTTCGGATGGCAAGTATGCCAATAATGTCAGTGCATACCCTTTGCGAAATGGGACGACCAGGCGAGAATCGGTATATTTGATCTGGAAATCGAGATGAGACGCTCGATTGAATATTTCATTTCTTCTATAATTCCCTACTAGCGCTATAGCGCGAGGACAGCAAGCGGCAGTATAATACCACGAAAACATGTTAATTAATTCGTGATTTTTTCTTGAAAATTGTCATAGGTAGTGCCAGCAAAGTCAGTCACTGGCACGATATATTCGACCAAAATGAATTCTTTCGTCAGGCAAAACTATGAAACTAATACTGACAAAGCTACCACCAGTGAGAGTGCTGAAAGCGACTTGTTTATAACAAGAATAAACCCTGAATCGTGATTATGTTTCTCCATATTATTGTATTGTAGTTGAATCCCGAGAGCTTATATTTTAGCAATTTAAATACATTTTCCAACCCATTCTAACCTCTTGTTTTTTGAGTAAATATTAGACTTAACGAAATACCATAGCAGCTATGTCTAACAGTACCTAAATCAGAGGATCTTCAATCAACTCCGCGAAAAGAATCAAATCTCAAAACCAGAATCAAATCTAATCCAGAAATCGCTACTTTTTTGGCCTTTATGCTCCATAACGAGCTGTTGATGGTTGGTAGAAACATGGGAAAATGGCAAAGCTAGGTTACTCGTCCATCTAAATTACTGTAAACGACCCAATACCACATACTTTTATTGTTAACCTAAACTGTCAGAATTGAAAGAAGTTTCTTAGCAACCGCACTTTAACCACGAACGACATCGTCAGTCTAGGAAATCGGCAACCACGATAGTCCGCTGGTCTAGTCGGCTCAACATCAAGGGTGATTTACATTCATTCGGTAGTGTAAATAATTAAATCAAATAAAATATCAAATAAAAATTGAAAACTCGAAGAAAACCAAAGAAATCTTAGAAGCTATTATGGTCAGTAACTTTTCCTAATGGATTCCGTCGTACAGTCGACTGTGTAAGGGTGTGGCTTCAAACACCGCAGACCGTAGGTTCGAATCTCAAGTTAGATGGACAGGCACATAAACATGGACTAGGAAAAAAAGAAACTACATTACTTTAAATTGCAAACAAATAATTACAATATAAATGTCCAACTGGTTAATTAATTCGTGATTTTTTCTTGAAAATTGTCATAGGTAGTGCCAGCAAAGTCAGTCACTGGCACGATATATTCGACCTAAATGAATTCTTTCGTCAGGCAAAACTATGAAACTAATACTGACAAAGCTACCACCAGTGAGAGTGCTGAAGGCGACTTGTTTATAACAAGAATAAACCCTGAATCGTGATTATGTTTCTCCATATTATTGTATTGTAGTTGTTGTTTGTTTTTTGAGTAAATATTAGACTTAACGAAATACCATAGCAGCTATGTCTAACAGTACCTAAATCAGAGGACAGAAATCCTATTGCTCTTGGCCAGTGGGAGACGATGACCTACGACCCTGCAGCAAACACTCTACGACGGACGAAGGGTGAACCACCGAACCTTCCCAAGGACATGATTGCTATTATCGGATTCGGTCGCTTTGCTCCCTGTTCTCGGATTAGAAGCTTTTGCTCTTTCTTTTCGCTTCTATTCACGCCGGATCTTGCGAAGGACCGTCGTGGAGCTTTTCCTGCTTTGCCCAAAAAAAACCTCCATTGGAAGGCACAAAATTATGACAAACAGCTTCCACACAAATCCTTGACGGGGAATCAATAGGAAAAGCTGAAGCGTGTGGACAATCTAGGTCCAAAACCCGAAACTTATCGATGAACGCGGGAAAATTCCCACGATAGAAAAGCTGGGAACGGTGTTGGTGGAACTGGTACGGCTGCCACCAACTCGAATTAATGGTATTACACTGTTCGGATGGCAAGTATGCCAATAATGTCAGTGCATACCCTTTGCGAAATGGGACGACCAGGCGAGAATCGGTATATTTGATCTGGAAATCGAGATGAGACGCTCGATTGAATATTTCATTTCTTCTATAATTCCCTACTAGCGCTATAGCGCGAGGACAGCAAGCGGCAGTATAATACCACGAAAACATGTTAATTAATTCGTGATTTTTTCTTGAAAATTGTCATAGGTAGTGCCAGCAAAGTCAGTCACTGGCACGATATATTCGACCTAAATGAATTCTTTCGTCAGGCAAAACTATGAAACTAATACTGACAAAGCTACCACCAGTGAGAGTGCTGAAGGCGACTTGTTTATAACAAGAATAAACCCTGAATCGTGATTATGTTTCTCCATATTATTGTATTGTAGTTGTTGTTTGTTTTTTGAGTAAATATTAGACTTAACGAAATACCATAGCAGCTATGTCTAACAGTACCTAAATCAGAGGCCAGAAATCCTATTGCTCTTGGCCAGTGGGAGACGATGACCTACGACCCTGCAGCAAACACTCTACGACGGACGAAGGGTGAACCACCGAACCTTCCCAAGGACATGATTGCTATTATCGGATTCGGTCGCTTTGCTCCCTGTTCTCGGATTAGAAGCTTTTGCTCTTTCTTTTCGCTTCTATTCACGCCGGATCTTGCGAAGGACCGTCGTGGAGCTTTTCCTGCTTTGCCCAAAAAAAACCTCCATTGGAAGGCACAAAATTATGACAAACAGCTTCCACACAAATCCTTGACGGGGAATCAATAGGAAAAGCTGAAGCGTGTGGACAATCTAGGTCCAAAACCCGAAACTTATCGATGAACGCGGGAAAATTCCCACGATAGAAAAGCTGGGAACGGTGTTGGTGGAACTGGTACGGCTGCCACCAACTCGAATTAATGGTATTACACTGTTCGGATGGCAAGTATGCCAATAATGTCAGTGCATACCCTTTGCGAAATGGGACGACCAGGCGAGAATCGGTATATTTGATCTGGAAATCGAGATGAGACGCTCGATTGAATATTTCATTTCTTCTATAATTCCCTACTAGCGCTATAGCGCGAGGACAGCAAGCGGCAGTATAATACCACGAAAACATGTTAATTAATTCGTGATTTTTTCTTGAAAATTGTCATAGGTAGTGCCAGCAAAGTCAGTCACTGGCACGATATATTCGACCTAAATGAATTCTTTCGTCAGGCAAAACTATGAAACTAATACTGACAAAGCTACCACCAGTGAGAGTGCTGAAGGCGACTTGTTTATAACAAGAATAAACCCTGAATCGTGATTATGTTTCTCCATATTATTGTATTGTAGTTGTTGTTTGTTCGAAATTGCAATTATAGACTTAACGAAATACCATAGCAGCTATGTCTAACAGTACCTAAATCAGAGGCCAGAAATCCTATTGCTCTTGGCCAGTGGGAGACGATGACCTACGACCCTGCAGCAAACACTCTACGACGGACGAAGGGTGAACCACCGAACCTTCCCAAGGACATGATTGCTATTATCGGATTCGGTCGCTTTGCTCCCTGTTCTCGGATTAGAAGCTTTTGCTCTTTCTTTTCGCTTCTATTCACGCCGGATCTTGCGAAGGACCGTCGTGGAGCTTTTCCTGCTTTGCCCAAAAAAAACCTCCATTGGAAGGCACAAAATTATGACAAACAGCTTCCACACAAATCCTTGACGGGGAATCAATAGGAAAAGCTGAAGCGTGTGGACAATCTAGGTCCAAAACCCGAAACTTATCGATGAACGCGGGAAAATTCCCACGATAGAAAAGCTGGGAACGGTGTTGGTGGAACTGGTACGGCTGCCACCAACTCGAATTAATGGTATTACACTGTTCGGATGGCAAGTATGCCAATAATGTCAGTGCATACCCTTTGCGAAATGGGACGACCAGGCGAGAATCGGTATATTTGATCTGGAAATCGAGATGAGACGCTCGATTGAATATTTCATTTCTTCTATAATTCCCTACTAGCGCTATAGCGCGAGGACAGCAAGCGGCAGTATAATACCACGAAAACATGTTAATTAATTCGTGATTTTTTCTTGAAAATTGTCATAGGTAGTGCCAGCAAAGTCAGTCACTGGCACGATATATTCGACCTAAATGAATTCTTTCGTCAGGCAAAACTATGAAACTAATACTGACAAAGCTACCACCAGTGAGAGTGCTGAAGGCGACTTGTTTATAACAAGAATAAACCCTGAATCGTGATTATGTTTCTCCATATTATTGTATTGTAGTTGAATCCCGAGAGCTTATATTTTAGCAATTTAAATACATTTTCCAACCCATTCTAACCTCTTGTTTTTTGAGTAAATATTAGACTTAACGAAATACCATAGCAGCTATGTCTAACAGTACCTAAATCAGAGGATCTTCAATCAACTCCGCGAAAAGAATCAAATCTCAAAACCAGAATCAAATCTAATCCAGAAATCGCTACTTTTTTGGCCTTTATGCTCCATAACGAGCTGTTGATGGTTGGTAGAAACATGGGAAAATGGCAAAGCTAGGTTACTCGTCCATCTAAATTACTGTAAACGACCCAATACCACATACTTTTATTGTTAACCTAAACTGTCAGAATTGAAAGAAGTTTCTTAGCAACCGCACTTTAACCACGAACGACATCGTCAGTCTAGGAAATCGGCAACCACGATAGTCCGCTGGTCTAGTCGGCTCAACATCAAGGGTGATTTACATTCATTCGGTAGTGTAAATAATTAAATCAAATAAAATATCAAATAAAAATTGAAAACTCGAAGAAAACCAAATAATGCCCTACACCGTGGTGCATTCAATAACGATTCTCTGCATAAACTCGAAAGTGAAAAATCCTCCGAAGCTAGTGAATTCCTTACCCTCTATAAACCAGACGTCCCGAGGTTCGCGGAGGTTCGTTTCGCTTCGGATAGCTTTCCACTGCGGACGCGACAATTTTGGAGGACGCCCGGGAGGAGATGGACCTCCGCAACAGAGCAACAGAGCAACAGAAAAAAAC
This sequence comes from Anopheles cracens, assembly GCA_002091845.1. NCBI lineage: Eukaryota > Metazoa > Arthropoda > Insecta > Diptera > Culicidae > Anopheles > Anopheles cracens. The sequence goes on from KZ069079.1 coordinate 195,930, forward strand.
AATTCCTCGACCACGCAACAACAGACATTACGTGGCGGCGTTACGGCCCTGCGCGGTCACTTAGAGCCACCCATCCGGGCAGATATAATGTGGCCTCCTCACTCTCACCCCACACGCCGGTGGTTAATTGCTGCTGCTCCGTCGTCGTGCAGCCCTCTGGTTCGTGTAATTGTTGTGATTATTGGATCCGACTCTACCTTCACCCCGAGGCACTCCTCCAGAAGGACGCTCCCCACGTCCCGGTGTTTGGAGGAAGGTTCTACCAATTATACCGGAAACTGAGCGAGCGTACAATTCATCATTTCCGACACGGGCCGGCGCCGGTTTACCTTTCCACATCGAGCTGGGTGAAAAATCGCACCATCCCATCCATCGAAACTCCAGATACGGGCGCGCCGTCCGCCGGCCGGCCGTTGAAAAGCGGCTGACTTAATTAATGAAAACAAAAACCAGCTCACCGTTTGGGATGGTGGTGCATCCACAGCACGGGCGTTGATGCTGTTGTGCTGGATTGTGTTTTTACAAGCTCGCTTCGGAAGATTCTGTTCGGGCGGGTCTGAGAGGGAACCGTAAGCTGGAACCAATTTGATGACCAAACAACAGCGCATCAGCAAACCCAAACCAACCCGAGTGAGATGTGAGTACCTTTTAGTAGAAACAATAAGACAACAAATCGAGCCCGACATATCGTGTTGGTCTCTCACTCAAACCCTACTTCAACTTGACGGGAATAAGCTTTGACTTCTGTTATGCCGCGTCGTCGAATCGTAACACAACGAAGCGAGATTTGGGGAGTTAGTCAAGGAATACAATTTTTTGTTACTAGTAAACAGACATTTTAAAGATTCAATTCACTTCAAACATAAAACTAACCTGAAAAGAATTGTCTTCCTGATTTGGGTCAAAACAAGAGCAAACTAGAAAACGAGAAACACGCTTGTAAGAAAACTCCACGTAAAACTAAAGCATGTGTAAATCATGTGTAAATGAGTGCAAACACAGGTTTTGGTTATAATTTAACCAAAAACATCTTGAAAAACTCAAATATATAATAAAAAATGCACTTTTAAGACAGAAGACCCAAAAATACGAGGAAAACTTGAAGAAACTGAAATGAGTGTATAAGGCAGCACACATTATCCATACTCAGAAAGAGTTTACTATCATTCAGAGTAAACTCTGAATGAAATTATGACCATAAGGTAATTTAACAAGTCACGTAATAAGACATGTCATATTTGACAGGCCCAGTAAAATAAACAAGCAATCAATCGAGATAGAGGCTATAATAGTATTCTATTGTTAATCATAGTCGATAACATAGTATGATGCGATTATTGTTTCTTAATTCCTATTCAATCTAGATTTGACTTTACCTATATTAATATCCAATACATAATTTGCAAGGTACTATAGGTAAGTTTTTTATAACAATTGGTCGATGGTTTAGTACCAGATTCCACCAGAACCGAGATTCCCCCGTTCCCTTGCACGAAGAACTCACTATGCTGCCACAGATAAACGAAATCCAAGAAAAGTTTGACATGGTAGATCAAGACATTAAAAAAGTGGAGTATCAACGAAAAAATAAATAAAATGAAAGCATACCAAAAACATAATACCGTGAGCGGGCCAGATAAGAAGAAGAATACCAAAAACACTATTTCTTAGGTGGGTAATGACAGTTTCATTTTATAAAAATCATGAACGATCTTTAGATTCAGAGCTGAAAATTCAGTATTTTTATTTTTGTATTTTTATCATTTTTTTTACGGAAAAAGTATTAAAATGATGAAAATATAGCATAGAATATCGGATAACATAGTTTGTTATTGCTTCTATAAACATTAGAAAAATTAAATCTCTCAAATAATATCACTATATATCATTATTTTTTTAAATATTATCAGTCAATGTCAGGGTACAGGAGCAGACAGATTAGTAAGCCTGGTCCTTGTTTTAAATAAATAGCAATATCGCACAGATTCAATTAATCGATTCGATTCGTTTTTTTTTAACACAACAATCACGAGTCCGTAAAATAAAGACTTGCAGAGCAACTTAAAGCTCTGAACAGTACTCAAAAAATAAATAAAGCGCACATGAACCAACCGCCCAAACATGAAACACGTAAAAAAGTCAACACTTTCCAAACGAGTGCAGCTGCATCCGGCCAGTGCAGCGAACTCCTGAAGCATTCCCAACGATACCGTTACGTTCTGTTTGACTGCTGACCAACTGATGAATGGAACAGAAGCTCCACGGGCTCATTACACCGTGGTAGCACGACGATAGCTATGCTTCATTCATTCTGTTCAGCGTGTGCAAGCACACCACGCGCGATGCACTCAAATGCAACAGCACGGAGGTTTTGAGCACGAAGATAATAAATTTGGTCATTTGTTCAATTTTGCCGAAATTGAAATACACTTATCAAACCACAAAACCCAGGCCTGTTCCATTACAAGACACAAAGAAGAGAGACAGAGACAAATTACTTTCCTTCGCCGGACAAATCTCTGTTGTTTATCGTTTCGAAACAAGCCCTGGGTGGGGTGTGGGATTCGGTTTGTCCGCCGGATTGTTTGGATAGCAGCTGCAGCTTGCCCACAAGAGCCCTAGATCTGGGGCAAACGAGTCACGCCGGGGGGAACGCGACAATAAACGACGACATTAAACGGACGCACAAACAAATACGGGCCCGGAACGCCCGGCAAAAGTATGAAATTTAAACACTACGGACAGTAAACCACAATCACTGTGTAATGAGCACTTTCGTTGGTCAACACTGCAAGATAAAATTCTAATCTGCTGCCGGCACAGCATCGGTGACCGCATTTCACACGCCTGTATCATCGCCGATTCCACGAATGTGTTTGAAAAGGGTTTTTTTCGGTGAATCAATAGCATCTTATCGTGTATCCTTTTCTTCTCAAAAATTGCTTCACATTCGGAACAAATTCCTGTGGCATTTGATCACCACCACAACCAGGAACCACCACCAGGAAAACGCACACAAATGGCCACCCTTATGGCGGCTCCGTTTTGACGGTTTGTGATCGACGCACCATCAACACACGTCACGAAAGCAGCAAAAAACGGAGCCCCCCACGGAAGGCTTACCCATAGGCCCGACCATAAAGTCCTCGCGCGGAAAGGGTTAAGCCGCGGGCAGCCAGACGGATACATACGCACACGCACACACTCACAGACGCCACTTAAAGGAAGAACACGGTAAAGAAGGGCAGCGCAACTAGAAAACGCACGATCGCGCACAGCTTGTTGTCCGTCATGTTGAGTGTGTTTGTGTATGAGTGAGTGAGAACGACGGAGACAGAGAGAGCGCATCTGTTATGCTGGAAAGTGCAGTGAGCGGGAAGCGTTCGGACTGTCTCGCTCGTTCTCTTTCTTTCACACACGGTCGTTACACCCTAGGCGACTGTCACTTCCCACACGCGTTCGCTGCTGTTTGGTTGTGTCATGGTGTGTGTCGCGGTCGGAGCCTTGTGTGAATCATGCACATTCGCCCGTTTCGCGTTCTTCTTTCTGAAGCTCTTTTTTGCTCCCCACTCTCCTTGAGGGTAAGAAATGCACTGCTTCGCTGCCACAAAGCAACAAAGTACGCAACTTTTGTAGAACAAACGCAAACTCCAGCGACAACGCATACACACGCACACACGTCCTCCTTTTCGAACTTTCCTTTTGTCCGCCTCGGGAAAGAAGGGCAGGAGTCGGAGCAGGTGAATCTATTCGTTCCGACGATCCCTGAAGCCGTAAACCGTGTTGTTTCGATATCTTTCAGTATAAAATGCTCACTTTGATGCAAAAATTCCGGCAGCACAGCAGCAGCGCGACCTCCCTGTTCGAATTTTTGTTGTTTTTTGTTTTGTCGTTTTGAAGAAGAAGAAAGAAACAACCCTATGAGCAGACCCCACGAGCGCTGGCAGTGACAAGTCACCAGGTTTATCACCAAAACGTCACCGTCAGCATGTGCGGATACATCGAATTGTATGGATGTTGGTGTGCTGTCGTGTAAGTAGCCTGCCGCACGAAGGATAGTGTGTGTACTAGGGGCCCACTTTTCTTAGCTTCTAATTCTTAGTTTCGTGTTTGTTTTCCTTTGAATGATGCATCAACACTGTGCCTCATTCTTTTCATCTTTGTTACTCTAGCATATGAAGACAAAATGAAAACAAAGAGCAAATATTTTTTCCCGAGCAGGTTTCTCCACCACACGGACACACTTCGCGCGTATGCATTTGCTTTCTTTCCGTGTCATTCTGCCAGGGCGAAGAAAAACATACTTTCTTCCATTTAGAAACACGGCACACACCCACGACGATGCTGTTGATCGTGGTGTTGTTATGACACACCCACGCACACGTCTCGTCACTCACCTTTTGCTTTTCTCGTTGGCTAGAATTTTCCGAGAACTTTTCGTTACCACCTTAAGTACTTAATTTACTACACTTTAATTAAAGTATCGTACAACAGGTTCCTATGTTTTGAATGACATTTGTTTTATTATTCGTAATTTTTGCATTATATTTACAAAGCTAGCATACTACATTGGTGTCTTAAGTAGCCATCTACCAAAAGATTACGCGCTACTGATTTGAATTCATTTAAGCCCCTTCATAGAACGCCAGTTATCATTGAAATGGAAATACCTTAATCCCTACTAGACCGTACTAATCTAGGCCGTATGTAATGCGTTAAAAAAAGGTTTAGGTCCATAATAGCCATTTTAAACTGAAGAGTACGTTGAACCAACATTTCCACACGATATTACGCATAAGTTCTTTCCTGCGAATAAGTTTGCGCGTGCAATCAAAAGTTAAGTGTTACGATCGGTTTGTACTCATGAATAAGCAGTCGGACGCGAGACGAAGTTCGAAGTGAATCTTCGCTGGCCGCGAGCGCTATTTCTTGTTTCCCTTTGCGATCAAGTTTATTTGATCTTGCTCTCTCTATCTTCTTATCTCTTGTGTGTGTTCCTGATTGCTTCGAAAAAGAGAATTTTCTCGAATGCGTACTTATATCGCGCAGCCAATGATGCCGCGGAATCAAATACAACTATAATTACAATTAAATGCTTTGCTATCGAAAGCAAACGCACTCTGCCGTACACTCCTCCGCAATTTATATATGTACACAACACGATTGAGGCCGCGGATGCGCGGTTAATGCTAACGCGCCGAAATTCGAAGTGAGGTGTGTAATACGCCTCGGTGTCTGTCCTCAACACGCCCACGCATACACTCGTCACACGGACATCTACTAGAATCTAATTTCCTAAAACAAGTTAACTAACAAACTGAACCATTCCGCACCACGTCACGGTCACGGAGGCGCTAGCTTATGAATAGAAAGGGTGCGAGATCGTTTTAGGGCAGATCCATCCGTTCGACCGGACTGTCACCGCCACCGTCCGTCTCCATCCGGTGCTACCACTTCCGGCCGCGGTTGTTGTTGTGGCCTCGGTTACCGCCCGACACCCAGTGTCCGCGATAGTTGCCCCGACCGCCACCACCATCGTCCCGCCCCCCGGCGTTACGGTTT
>KZ069079.1:214127-225853 GCA_002091845.1 Anopheles cracens
ATCAAGTTCCAACTTTGTGCGTCGTGACAAGTTCGCGGAGTGGAAAAGTTCGTTCAACTCAACAATTGAAAGGCGCATTACTAATTATACTTAAACCGTATGCTTGAACGATTTTTTCACATGTTTGCAAATTAAACTCCATCTTCATTCTTACACTAGCACGTCGGACGGCCTCATTTACCGTCCGTCATGCAATTGTTTACACAACGTATGACACACGCAAGGTCTTTTTCACCCATGTGCATCGTGGACATGCATCATGCATCCGGAGGACGTGGTTTATGCGTCGGAACGCACCACCAGAAACACAATGCACGCTGGGGAAACGCTTACAGACATTCAAGTGTCGTGCGGACGCAAATAACTCATCTCTTTGCCCTAGGCTCAGACAAAACCCACTGCTCAATGGAACCGAAGGAACGAGCACTGTAAAATGGAAATGTAATTTTATCACGGTGACACGACTCACTAGCCCTTGGGAGAAAATTTTCGTTCTTCGATGATCGTCTTCTACTCTCCTCCCGGCCCGGCCATTGTGTTCGATTATTGGACCATCTTTTCTCGAAAACATCGAAACTATCGTCACAGCGAAGCAATTTCCAATTCGATACCGCTGCTCGGTGCCAATAACGAAGGTCCGATTATACTTCACGGATACGAAATGTACGCCCAGCGAGCGGAAGAAGATATCGGTTCGTTTTTTCATCGTTTGGGCGCTTGGGACGGAAAATCATTTGCCATTCACTGACCCAGACACAACAGCAACACCTTAAAGAACGTCAGCTTTTATCGCTGTTTTTATGGGTCCTTCCCACCGTCCCCCTTCCGATATCTGCACACTATACCAATACACGTATAATTTCGAAAATCTTGCAGTTTATTATGCTTATTGTGACACGAGAATCAACGATGAAAAGGATTCAAAATTATCGTTTTTTTTATTCAGTCAACTTGTTTGGCGTTTACTAATGACATTTTCTCTTTTCTCTTTTCTTTTCAGATGTTTTTATTCCCGAAGTAGTGACTACACTCAGCTGGTTTTTGCTTCGTGCCTGTAGAATCCTTCTATTTGTTTTCTCTGGAAAACTTGTACGAAGAAATTAACAAGTGTTAAAGATACAAATTCAATGTCGATTTCTGTTTAGATAATTATTGTTTGAAATGTTTGTATTTCGGTGTATCTATAAATATTTTTTTCTGTGATGTTTCTACTTCCGCTAAATTTTAATAGGTGTGATTCAATGCGACATCGAAACAGTGTATAAGTGAACGGAATTGTTTGTTCGGTAGTTTGGGAGTTGTGTAACCGAAGGAACGAGCACTGTAAAATGGAAATGTAATTTTATCACGGTGACACGACTCACTAGCCCTTGGGAGAAAATTTTCGTTCTTCGATGATCGTCTTCTACTCTCCTCCCGGCCCGGCCATTGTGTTCGATTATTGGACCATCTTTTCTCGAAAACATCGAAACTATCGTCACAGCGAAGCAATTTCCAATTCGATACCGCTGCTCGGTGCCAATAACGAAGGTCCGATTATACTTCACGGATACGAAATGTACGCCCAGCGAGCGGAAGAAGATATCGGTTCGTTTTTTCATCGTTTGGGCGCTTGGGACGGAAAATCATTTGCCATTCACTGACCCAGACACAACAGCAACACCTTAAAGAACGTCAGCTTTTATCGCTGTTTTTATGGGTCCTTCCCACCGTCCCCCTTCCGATATCTGCACAGACCCCCGGCAGCAATAACTTCGCCGTCACCATCATTTGCCGGTCGAATTAATTTTGGGACATTTTGAACCACGCGGAACCACTCTAACTGGTTTATGTTTTAGCCGCCGGAGACGGTGAGAGACCGACCGAAACGAAGGACTCAATTTCCGCTTGAGACGGCCCAGGAAAACAAAAACAACACCAAAACAACCACCATTCGGACGGTGGCACGTACGAACGGAATCGTAAGAAACAAATTTTCGCCAAAAGCGTCCACTTTGTTCCGAGCGACTGGCCAACAGCGCCGCGCGAAGCCTTCGAATTACAGCATTACAGCACCCCGTATCAGCCGGTGTGGAGTGGTGATGAGGCTACGAACCACAGCTTCATCTTCGTACGGTGTTGCGTTTCGACAGCTTCAAGTGTCCTTCAACGATGTTTGGAGGTTAGTTTCGGCGCCAGACTCTAGCGCGCTAATGCGAAACCCCAGAACGAAGTAATTGCGTTGCTGGTGGTGGTAGAAACCTGAAGACAATGTTGTCGCGGACGCCAACTGAACGTTGCGCAATTATAATTGCAACGAATGAGATGCTCTGTTTCAGACGGAGCGTCTGATAAACGTCAAACACTACGTGAACGCTGTCTTAATGATAGTTAAAATGAACAAAATCATCCTTTCGAGCACAAATATGTTATGAAATCGGTCTATAAAATCTGTCTGAACAAATGCAAAACAAATGGAAAATTTTAATCGAAGGCGAATCCGACCCAGCAGCTTCATGGTCCAATCCAGCTATGCGTATGATTTCAAGAGAATAACGAACGTCTAGAAGAACCTTTAATCCTGAGAAATAAATCCTAATCCTTATCCCTACTCCACCCGACTTATTCAAGTACAGCAACACATTGTATATGTATGGGATAAACAATTAAAAAAAAAACAATTTCGCTCCATTTATAGTAATTTTGAGTATAATATATAAGGCGGATGAGCGAATTCTTATAAAAATACTAGTGTTTGTCGGAAGTACACAATCTTCCGAGTTAAACTCGCTCTCTATCCGACTCTAGAATGGAACAAATTTTATTCATGTGATATTTAAAACTTTACGTCAACCCACTTAGAAAAATACCTCCCAACGCTGTAGATATCCCTACCGAAGTTATGTTTTTCTCCAACTTGCATCAAGTAGCACACTTGATAAAACTCAAACAAGACCCAGAACTGGAGCAAAACATTAATAATCCAAGGGAAATGTGAATGCAAAGCATCCAAAAATGGATGAAAAAATTACGGCAAATGACACGAACGTGTGTGACCCCGCTCCTTGCGAGGAAAAACGAACCATGTGGAGATAAGTAAAGATACACATCACCCACACACGAACACACGCACACATAATATTAAGCCTTCGGGGAGAAAGTGAAAGATAATCCAAAGTGTAAGCTCAGGACAGAGAACAACCCAGACACCAGCGCGGCTCACAGCATATCTCTTCCAGTGCAAACACATAATGTGCTGGTGCTTATTACGTGCCGTACTCATTTTATCTTGATGATCTTAAAGAAGAGGCTTTGGGGGTTGTGCTCGTGTGGTGGCGTGGTTGCGGCAGGGTTCTGCAACGGATTGCCTAGTGAGGATTGCAAAGGCATTCCTAGTGGAAAAAGGATCGTGATCATCGTCCAACCCGTGAAGTCGTGAATCTCATTTCAAAAGGCTCTGTAGTGCAGTGTCGACAAGTTCCGTGTTATTAGTCACAGAAAACGTCGTGCCGTTACAGTTAGTGCCCGATTGCAAAGGAAGGCACGAGCACAAAAACAAGTCTACGGCAACGCCAACCCGACCGTCCGTAGATTTTTAGTTGCTTTTTCCCCTCCCTCTCCCGGTCTCGAGCTGCACGGTGTCCATCGAGGTGGCCAAGACGACGGCACAGTCGCGCATTAGCTCACGGCACGATCGGCGGCGGCCATCCGGTTCCGGCTGATCGGCGGAAAAAATGCATCTGAAATGTGGATTATTACTACTTTTTATGCTGCTGCTCCTCAACGACATCGAAAGTGGTGAGTAGCGATGCAAACCGTAGATGGAGGGATAGAACCACAGGGAGGATTGTCTTCAGAGTACACAATTCGGAATTTATTACATACCGCCACCGGTAAACATACACCGCGCGAACGAAAACATGATGGATGAACAACAAACACTCCGCAACGGGCTTTTCGGCAGCTTCCTAATCTTGTGGAAATGTTTGACTTTGCCTATAATCCTTCGCCGTCCTGGCTGGATGGGAAGATTATTACCTTTTTGTCTGTTCTGCCCTGCATCTGGTACGACACGTGGCGGTTATATGTCTATGCTGGGTATATTGAGAGGTGGTAGCGCAGGCAGCAGCAAGAGATTAGGGAAAACGTTCGCAGGAAATCGGTCTATAAAATCTGTCTGAACAAATGCAAAACAAATGGAAAATTTTAATCGAAGGCGAATCCGACCCAGCAGCTTCATGGTCCAATCCAGCTATGCGTATGATTTCAAGAGAATAACGAACGTCTAGAAGAACCTTTAATCCTGAGAAATAAATCCTAATCCTTATCCCTACTCCACCCGACTTATTCAAGTACAGCAACACATTGTATATGTGTGGGATAAACAATAAAAACAATTTAGCTCCATTTAGAGTAATTTTGAGTATAATATATAAGGCGGATGAGCGAATTCTTATAAAAATACTAGTGTTTGTCGGAAGTACACAATCTTCCGAGTTAAACTCGCTCTCTATCCGACTCTAGAATGGAACAAATTTTATTCATGTGATATTTAAAACTTTACGTCAACCCACTTAGAAAAATACCTCCCAACGCTGTAGATATCCCTACCGAAGTTATGTTTTTCTCCAACTTGCATCAAGTAGCACACTTGATAAAACTCAAACAAGACCCAGAACTGGAGCAAAACATTAATAATCCAAGGGAAATGTGAATGCAAAGCATCCAAAAATGGATGAAAAAATTACGGCAAATGACACGAACGTGTGTGACCCCGCTCCTTGCGAGGAAAAACGAACCATGTGGAGATAAGTAAAGATACACATCACCCACACACGAATACACGCACACATAATATTCAGTCTTCGGGGAGAAAGCGAAAGATAATCCAAAGTGTAAGCTCAGGACAGAAAACAACCCAGACACCAGCGCGGCTCACAGCATATCTCATCCAGTGCAAGCACATAATGTGCTGGTGCTTATTACGTGCCGTACTCATTTTATCTTGATGATCTTAAAGAAGAGGCTTTGGGGGTGACAAACAATTACGTTGATGGGGAGTATATTTGGCGGCGAATTTTAATTGCGAATAAATAAGAAGTTTGTTTTTGCAAACCACAAAACAGTAAACGTTTTTCAACTAATTATGTATATCCCTAGTAGAAATTGTGTATTCGAATTAGAAGCAATGCTGTAACTCCAATTCACCATTCTCTATTAGCGTAGAATAATAGCGTGCAATACAAAACCATGTGAGAAGCGTCGAATCACGAATAATCTGTTTAAATTTACATCGATTCTGCCTCATTCAGACACGACACCTATTAGCCATTCTTGATTTCTCATCTGCGTGACTCTGTCTCGAGTGATGGGTCTTTTAACCAGACCGACGAACGAGGGAAGGAACGAGCAGAACACTTTCGTAACATTTAATTGCTCTCGCGCCTCCGAACTCAGACACCAGTCAAACATGCACCGTCCACAGCGCGCCGGTGGTTGGGCCTCCTAACTCGCAACTTTTTGCCACGATCGGCCAGGAGCGTGTTCAAAGATTAAATGTAGCATCGTGATCGGTTGACGTACTGCAGACGCCTTAGTAGGAAAAACCGCCCACAAAGTCCCACGAGCAAATTAATATTATCATTCGCGAAAAAAACGAGACAAACTAAGCACGTACTGTCTGACGTGTCTTGTTGGCGAAGAATCAAATAAACTGCTTTGAAATACTGCTCCATCGTTGTAGATTTCGTAGGTTCTGATCCCATGATGATACAAGATCACTTCAAAGCGATGGGTTATTGAAATTTAATGACATCCAAAACTTCCATATTCCAGTTGAGTTTCGACACTGGTCCGGTCGTTTGAAGACCAGTGCCGCTACCAATTGTACTACCAGACCAACTTCTGGCATTGTTAGAATTTGTATAATATTATATTTTCCAAATATTTTTCTTCTTGAACATTACTTTTGTTACTGGTTCTGAGTATTACAGGTAATATGAACCAATACGTCCCATTCCTTCGCACACTTTCGGTAAATTTTGAACGATGGAGATGTATGTATGTAAATCGCTGCAAACACCATTCCGAAGGAACGTAATCCGTTTTGATGATAATTTAGAATGATTTGCATTCGACAGACAACAAGGACTTAGGGAGCGAGCGTTTCCAAATATCTATCTTTCAATTCTGCGAACGTTTTCCCTAATCTCTTGCTGCTGCCTGCGCTAATGCCGCCACTCGCCGATTACGAAAACCATTTAAGCCTGAAGGCACACGACGGAGGGGAGAGAGAAGGCAGTAGAAGCACGCCGCCCCACGCTCGCCAGTCGTCACCGTGGTTTGGGATAAATAATTAAATAAGCTCTCCCGAAATAGCGCCATTTCATTTTCCGACTGATTTTTAACTAGGCACCGCTGCCGCCCTCCACGCAACGCCCTACAGCGCTGGGTAATGGCTCCACCGGAGGAGAACTTGCCAGATATCCACGAAAAGACTCACTCTCCACACAGTGCTCCGGTGTCTGGTGTCTTCTGGTGCCCGGATAGTGGAGCTGCTGTACATCCAATCCAATCCAGCTGGGTTAGTTTGCAGTGGTTCACAAAGTAGGGAAGCATTTTTGTTCTTGCGCACAATTTTGGATATTTGCCCACCATTCCAGAACCACCCTTTCTCCTTTCTTCTGCTACTCCCTCCCTCGATCGTAGTCGGGTGGTGTGCGGTCACGCTTATCTTTCATATTGCAGTCACACCGCGGCCTGCTCCGCCTGCTCTTTCCATTTCAACAAACATAAAGCTAGCGCGAAAAGTGGCGCACGCGGTAACACGACGGACTACAACATCATCCCACTGAACTGAAACTCCGGAAAACCCGGAACGCAGACAAAGCACACTACACACGCCCGCCGCCCGGCGCACGGGAGGTGACGAAAGAAAACGCTCAACAAGTTCGCGCTCGAAAAATTTGGAAAACATACCGTGCACGTGAAAAAGCGAAAATCGATTTATAGTGGGGAGACCAAATACTAGCCCGGGCAGCACACACAAACATAGCCCGGTTCCATGACGAATTGTGTCGAGAAGGTCTCGCCCATGCAAGCTACCAACCAATAGGGCTACAGAATGGATTGGAATGTCTATTCTTTGGGTCCTTGGAAGCTATACTTATAAATTTGAAAACGGCATGTTTTAGGTCAAACCTCCCTATACTGCTTCGTAATGCCCTACACCGTGGTGCATTCAATAACGATTCTCTGCATAAACTCGAAAGTGAAAAATCCTCCGAAGCTAGTGAATTCCTTACCCTCTATAAACCAGACGTCCCGAGGTTCGCGGAGGTTCGTTTCGCTTCGGATAGCTTTCCACTGCGGACGCGACAATTTTGGAGGAACTCCACGTCCATTACAAAATGGTAACCGTCTCCCACCACGCAGTAAACCAGATCAACCAACCAGGGAAATCAATGAACCTCCTCCTAGGCCAGAAAAGTGCATCTCAGCGCCACCACAACTCGACCTTAAATTACACCACACAACAACAATGCCGCCACTCGCCGATTACGAAAACCATTTAAGCCTGAAGGCACACGACGGAGGGGAGAGAGAAGGCAGTAGAAGCACGCCGCCCCACGCTCGCCAGTCGTCACCGTGGTTTGGGATAAATAATTAAATAAGCTCTCCCGAAATAGCGCCATTTCATTTTCCGACTGATTTTTAACTAGGCACCGCTGCCGCCCTCCACGCAACGCCCTACAGCGCTGGGTAATGGCTCCACCGGAGGAGAACTTGCCAGATATCCACGAAAAGACTCACTCTCCACACAGTGCTCCGGTGTCTGGTGTCTTCTGGTGCCCGGATAGTGGAGCTGCTGTACATCCAATCCAATCCAGCTGGGTTAGTTTGCAGTGGTTCACAAAGTAGGGAAGCATTTTTGTTCTTGCGCACAATTTTGGATATTTGCCCACCATTCCAGAACCACCCTTTCTCCTTTCTTCTGCTACTCCCTCCCTTTGTTTTTTGAGTAAATATTAGACTTAACGAAATACCATAGCAGCTATGTCTAACAGTACCTAAATCAGAGGATCTTCAATCAACTCCGCGAAAAGAATCAAATCTCAAAACCAGAATCAAATCTAATCCAGAAATCGCTACTTTTTTGGCCTTTATGCTCCATAACGAGCTGTTGATGGTTGGTAGAAACATGGGAAAATGGCAAAGCTAGGTTACTCGTCCATCTAAATTACTGTAAACGACCCAATACCACATACTTTTATTGTTAACCTAAACTGTCAGAATTGAAAGAAGTTTCTTAGCAACCGCACTTTAACCACGAACGACATCGTCAGTCTAGGAAATCGGCAACCACGATAGTCCGCTGGTCTAGTCGGCTCAACATCAAGGGTGATTTACATTCATTCGGTAGTGTAAATAATTAAATCAAATAAAATATCAAATAAAAATTGAAAACTCGAAGAAAACCAAAGAAATCTTAGAAGCTATTATGGTCAGTAACTTTTCCTAATGGATTCCGTCGTACAGTCGACTGTGTAAGGGTGTGGCTTCAAACACCGCAGACCGTAGGTTCGAATCTCAAGTTAGATGGACAGGCACATAAACATGGACTAGGAAAAAAAGAAACTACATTACTTTAAATTGCAAACAAATAATTACAATATAAATGTCCAACTGCAACTCAAACGTGCCTATTTGAGCGCTCAACACGATCTGTCATCTGAATCACTCCACGTCCATTACAAAATGGTAACCGTCTCCCACCACGCAGTAAACCAGATCAACCAACCAGGGAAATCAATGAACCTCCTCCTAGGCCAGAAAAGTGCATCTCAGCGCCACCACAACTCGACCTTAAATTACACCACACAACAACAATAAAATGTCCAACTGCAACTCAAACGTGCCTATTTGAGCGCTCAACACGATCTGTCATCTGAATCACTCCACGTCCATTACAAAATGGTAACCGTCTCCCACCACGCAGTAAACCAGATCAACCAACCAGGGAAATCAATGAACCTCCTCCTAGGCCAGAAAAGTGCATCTCAGCGCCACCACAACTCGACCTTAAATTACACCACACAACAACAATGCCGCCACTCGCCGATTACGAAAACCATTTAAGCCTGAAGGCACACGACGGAGGGGAGAGAGAAGGCAGTAGAAGCACGCCGCCCCACGCTCGCCAGTCGTCACCGTGGTTTGGGATAAATAATTAAATAAGCTCTCCCGAAATAGCGCCATTTCATTTTCCGACTGATTTTTAACTAGGCACCGCTGCCGCCCTCCACGCAACGCCCTACAGCGCTGGGTAATGGCTCCACCGGAGGAGAACTTGCCAGATATCCACGAAAAGACTCACTCTCCACACAGTGCTCCGGTGTCTGGTGTCTTCTGGTGCCCGGATAGTGGAGCTGCTGTACATCCAATCCAATCCAGCTGGGTTAGTTTGCAGTGGTTCACAAAGTAGGGAAGCATTTTTGTTCTTGCGCACAATTTTGGATATTTGCCCACCATTCCAGAACCACCCTTTCTCCTTTCTTCTGCTACTCCCTCCCTCGATCGTAGTCGGGTGGTGTGCGGTCACGCTTATCTTTCATATTGCAGTCACACCGCGGCCTGCTCCGCCTGCTCTTTCCATTTCAACAAACATAAAGCTAGCGCGAAAAGTGGCGCACGCGGTAACACGACGGACTACAACATCATCCCACTGAACTGAAACTCCGGAAAACCCGGAACGCAGACAAAGCACACTACACACGCCCGCCGCCCGGCGCACGGGAGGTGACGAAAGAAAACGCTCAACAAGTTCGCGCTCGAAAAATTTGGAAAACATACCGTGCACGTGAAAAAGCGAAAATCGATTTATAGTGGGGAGACCAAATACTAGCCCGGGCAGCACACACAAACATAGCCCGGTTCCATGACGAATTGTGTCGAGAAGGTCTCGCCCATGCAAGCTACCAACCAATAGGGCTACAGAATGGATTGGAATGTCTATTCTTTGGGTCCTTGGAAGCTATACTTATAAATTTGAAAACGGCATGTTTTAGGTCAAACCTCCCTATACTGCTTCGTAATGCCCTACACCGTGGTGCATTCAATAACGATTCTCTGCATAAACTCGAAAGTGAAAAATCCTCCGAAGCTAGTGAATTCCTTACCCTCTATAAACCAGACGTCCCGAGGTTCGCGGAGGTTCGTTTCGCTTCGGATAGCTTTCCACTGCGGACGCGACAATTTTGGAGGACGCCCGGGAGGAGATGGACCTCCGCAACAGAGCAACAGAGCAACAGAAAAAAACAATTCCTCGACCACGCAACAACAGACATTACGTGGCGGCGTTACGGCCCTGCGCGGTCACTTAGAGCCACCCATCCGGGCAGATATAATGTGGCCTCCTCACTCTCACCCCACACGCCGGTGGTTAATTGCTGCTGCTCCGTCGTCGTGCAGCCCTCTGGTTCGTGTAATTGTTGTGATTATTGGATCCGACTCTACCTTCACCCCGAGGCACTCCTCCAGAAGGACGCTCCCCACGTCCCGGTGTTTGGAGGAAGGTTCTACCAATTATACCGGAAACTGAGCGAGCGTACAATTCATCATTTCCGACACGGGCCGGCGCCGGTTTACCTTTCCACATCGAGCTGGGTGAAAAATCGCACCATCCCATCCATCGAAACTCCAGATACGGGCGCGCCGTCCGCCGGCCGGCCGTTGAAAAGCGGCTGACTTAATTAATGAAAACAAAAACCAGCTCACCGTTTGGGATGGTGGTGCATCCACAGCACGGGCGTTGATGCTGTTGTGCTGGATTGTGTTTTTACAAGCTTGCTTCGGAAGATTCTGTTCGGGCGGGTCTGAGAGGGAACCGTAAGCTGGAACCAATTTGATGGCCAAACAACGGCGCATCAGCAAACCCAAACCCACCCGAGTGAGATGTGAGTACCTTTTAGTAGAAACAATAAGACAACAAATCGAGCCCGACATATCGTGTTGGTCTCTCACTCAAACCCTACTTCAACTTGACGGGAATAAGCTTTGACTTCTGTTATGCCGCGTCGTCGAATCGTAACACAACGAAGCGAGATTTGGGGAGTTAGTCAAGGAATACAATTTTTTGTTACTAGTAAACAGACATTTTAAAGATTCAATTCACTTCAAACATAAAACTAACCTGAAAAGAATTGTCTTCCTGATTTGGGTCAAAACAAGAGCAAACTAGAAAACGAGAAACACGCTTGTAAGAAAACTCCACGTAAAACTAAAGCATGTGTAAATCATGTGTAAATGAGTGCAAACACAGGTTTTGGCTATAATTTAACCAAAAACATCTTGAAAAACTCAAATATATAATAAAAAAAATGCACTTTTAAGACAGAAGACCCAAAAATACGAGGAAAACTTGAAGAAACTGAAATGAGTGTATAAGGCAGCACACATTATCCATACTCAGAAAGAGTTTACTATCATTCAGAGTAAACTCTGAATGAAATTATGACCATAAGGTAATTTAACAAGTCACGTAATAAGACATGTCATATTTGACAGGCCCAGTAAAATAAACAAGCAATCAATCGAGATAGAGGCTATAATAGTATTCTATTGTTAATCATAGTCGATAACATAGTATGATGCGATTATTGTTTCTTAATTCCTATTCAATCTAGATTTGACTTTACCTATATTAATATCCAATGCATAATTTGCAAGGTACTATAGGTAAGTTTTTT